>APFE030892857.1:35209-70406 GCA_000404065.3 Pinus taeda
TCAACCACCATCCATCACATCATATTTAAGAGAAAATTCTAAGGTTCAAGCAGTGGAACATCACATCAAACATCAACAACAAGTCCTTCAACTCTTAAAGGATAACCTCATGTTGGCAGAGAATAGAATGAAACAACAGGCAGATCAACATCATAGTGAAGGAAGTTTTGATGTAGGTGATTGGGTATTCCTACGAAACAACCATATAAAAAAATTTCCCTTACGCAAGCTAAGAAGGATAAGAAATTATCACCAAAGTATTATGGTCCCTACAAGGTCTTGCAAAAGATTGGTACTATGGCATATAAATTTGAGCTTCCTACAGCTCCTCGAGTGCACCCTGTTTTCCATGCTTCATGTTTAAAGAAGGTATTAGGTGACAAGCTCCCAGTTCAAACAATATTGCCAGAACTTGACGAGGAAGGAAAAATTATATTGGAACCAGAAGCAATCACAGAAACAAGAACTCAATCGCTATGAAATCGATCAGTTTCGGAGTATCTCAATAAGTGGAAGAACGTATCTACTAAAGATTCCACATGGGAGGATGAGAATTTTATACAGAAGCATCCATAAATACTCAAGCATTGAGGACAACACATTTTTGAAGGAGAGGGGCATGTTAGGTCCCTATAATACTAGTGATTAACCCATTACTATTGTAGTTGTATCCCTTATTAATATTGTTGTGCCCTTATTGTCCCCTATTGTTATTACTGTGCCCCATAGAATCCCTCTATTGTTATTTTTGTGGCTTTATATTATTATTGTTAGGTTGGCTGGGTTATATCATGACTCCTTAGACTATTATATATAGAAAGGAGATTTTGTCATTTGAATCATCCAAGAATTGTTCATTTGTGTAACGTAAAGGAGGTTTCCCCCTCAAAGAAGCTGAATTCTAAGGTGTTCAACTATCTTTTCTACCCTTTTTGAGTTGGTTTCATAACAGCTAGTGAGGAAGTTGTGGATCAACTGTCCAACAAGTTAGCATTAGAGGCCGTACCCTCCTGAACATACCTTCATGTTCGATAGTCAGCATCACAGGGTGGTAGATGAGACGTTTCCTTTAACTAAAAATTACGATTATGAAAAAACAATCTTGAGATCCACACCTTCAACTAGAAATAGGATTTATATAGACTTCATAATAATACTAAAATAAAAAGGATATTGTTTTGACCTTTTGACCCTCTACATATTCAAGTAAAAAATCAAACCCACCTCACATTCCAAGGCTTCCTTGGACAATGTGTTAATAGTATGGTTGAGTTCTTCAAAAGCATGAAGGAAAGAATCAATTTCCATGGATTGAATATATTGGAAAATTAGAATGAGCATATGATGAAGATTGTTGGATTCTAGTCTATTCTTTCCATTTTCCCAATATATTACCACCTTTGAACACTAAACACTTGAAGCTACTGAATACCACGGGGAGATGCAACATGAAGAAGATAAAATAGCCTAGATAGCTCAACCTTTTTGTTTTTACCATTGCCTAACACATATTGAATTTGGAAATAATGAGATAAATTAAGATGAAGAGTGATACCAACACAACATATATGAGGATTCCCCTAGTTTTCACCATCCAAAATTCCCCAAGGAGTTTCATAATCATTGTAAGGCATAAATGGAACTCTCTCCTTGCTTGCATTAGGATTTATCATGGATTCCTCACATATATTGGTTACTAAAGCTGCAATCACTTCAACTAGTTTTTGATGGTACTAGACCTGCCAACATGTCAAGGGATCCCTGGTAAGAAGTCCCAACTACATCTCAGACCGTTTAGTGTAGGAGTCCCAATAGAGGGTCATGTAGTATTGCCTTGACTGTAGTTGTGTGTAGAAGCAAGTAAGATGTCCCTGTTGGTAGCAAGGCTTTCACATATTTAACAAGTCAAGGAAGGTGCGTGAATGGTTCTGACACACAGAGGGTGAGGTGAGTCTACCCCTTGGAAACTTGTGAAAGAATGGATTTAAGAAGGGAACACGTGAGCAAATATGCATCATAAACTAGAAGGAAAGTAAGCTAGCAATCCAAAGTTATGGTTAAAACAAAAACACATTTCAGTAAGATTCATACATACATATACAAAAAATAGCTACACATGCCTCCATAAGAAAACAAATACATATATCATTTAGAGTAAACAACATAGCTAAAATACAATATGACATATGCATGAAACATGTTTGCTCTATTATATTAAGAAGTGAAAGTTCTAGTCATACAATAGAATGATGACCAACCACTAGTTTTGACAGTGGAACGTTGCAGTCGCTATCACCTACTCCTCTGAAGAGACATACTAGATTTGCACAGTGGAGAAGCCAAGGCTCATTACAATATTGTCCAAGATTTCTCTAAGATACATCTATTAGAAGGTTGGTTGACCAAAATCCTCTATAATGAGTTAAGAGGGATTATTTATAGAAAAGGGTGGGGTGACCCTCAACATTCCCCTTTGTGACCATTCATCTATCCTCATGACTCTTCAACTACTCTATGAATGTTACATTCAACTATTGACACTTGAACTTCCACTTAACACCATGTTAAATACAATCTGCACATGTACCCATGTGAGACAAAATGGCTTGAGCAAGACATCACTAACACTCTGACCGTTGTGGTGATACCAACTCTTGAACGTCCTCATGATGGTTGATAGTGGCAAGCTAATGCCAAGCTTGTTCGTCCATGATGGTGTCTATGCGCTCAATGGTGACATCTTACTGAAGTGAACTCTTGCCTATGTTGCATTCGGGTACACTTATATGGCTCCTCAGTCTAACTTACCTAATAGCATGTGCATGATTGTCCTAGGTGCGATCAGACTGGCAACATCTTAATGCATAGTGTCTATGCTAATCTCCAAGCATGTAATTGTGGTCATGTGCATTAACTTGTCAAAATACACATTCATCTCTAGTTGGAATTGTTTCTTGTCTTCACCTCAGTGAGTGTGCCAAATGGGTGGGAACGCATGTGTGCGCACAATGACATGCATGCTCCTGAATTCCCTTGCATTCGGGCACCAACATCACTCACCTTGTTTTCTCTGTGCCATCTGCTGGGATGGATCTATAACTTGTATGGCCTCAATTTCACCTGTCTGTGCATGTTGCGTCCCCTGCTATACTTCTTCTTGCTGCAATTCATTCTCTGTTCTATGCAACTCCTGTTCTTCCTTGAGTTTCTCCTTCAACACATGCAACTCCTTCTCTGTTTCGATCTCTTTCTTTGCACAATATTCATGTCACGCCATCACCTCATAGCCTCAATCTCCCAAGTTACATTCTGTTAGTGTCAGTCCTTAAAGCCTTCCACCAGCGATCAAACATGCTCTTACAAAGTGGTCTTGGGGTGTCAAAGTCAAATTTTGTCATTTCAATGAGTCTTCAAGTAAAATTTTGTCACTAGTTATTAGGTCTAGGATTGTTTTCACTCCTTCCAAAGTTTTCCATGTATTGGTCCATGTCACCATTCGGCTAAGTGTACCATCATTCAAAGAGTTTTCATCATCATTTTAGGTTCCAATGGGTCATTTTACACCTTGTTTGTGCTTCAGTTGTGTTTAGGTAAGGCTCATTTCCCTCTCCTAGTGTTTTGAAGGTAATATTTCTTGGATGGTAAAATCATCAACAAAACTTGTATCTTGATGCTCATACACCTTCCCCTATCCTAAATATACCTTCTTAAAACACTTCCCATCACTTATATCCCTCAAATTCATCATTTTCCCAGAAACCCTAGCTTATTGCTACAATTTGACACTTTTCTAGGTTAGGCCTATGTTTTGCCCTTTTCGACCGCTTCCCCTCACTAAATATTTGAAATTCCACTTTCCCATACTTTCTAACATCCCTCCCTACCACCCCAAATTTTCTCAAGAAATTAGAAGCCCCTCATCCCCTTCATTTCCCTTCATTTCTACAAATACCCTGTTCCACACATCGGGATAGGTTTTATTCAAATGATGTTTATGAGAAAGAAAAGATGAATTTGAAAAAACTGAAAGAGATTTTTTTCCATCACTGACCCAAGAAGAAAAACCTCCTTCATTTTTTACACAGGTCTCATGGGTTGGGAGAAATGTCCAAACAATCATTTTCCACACGAGAGTTGTTGTCCTTCTGGAGTGACCTTGGTAAATTAATTTTTTCTCCTAGATGAAATGTCCAAATGACTTACTTGATTAGTTAAATGATAACTAGACATAGATATCCTTCGAATGAGCTATCAGGAGCTCAATTTTGTGTTAAGAAAGACCTCCTAAAGTTGACTACAAAATCACTCTGCATTTTGGCAGCCTCATTCTGCACATTTTGACCAATCTTGGGAGATTGAGCGTTTGACAGGGCAAATGAACTCCAAATTGAAAAATTTAAGATTTTATAGAAAGCAGACTTGACAAAATTTCCAACCAACTATCCTGCACCCAATTTGAACACTAGGAAGGCCTCCAAAAGTGGGCTGGGAAAAACGCTGCACATCGGGAAGCAGGCGTTGCGCGTAGAGCAGTGCGCTGCTCGTAGGGAAATTTTCTCTAGTTCAAAAATATATAGATGCTGTGCATAGGGTTGGGCACTGTGTGTCTAGGAAAAGGCATTGCACGTAGAGTAGCAAGCCTCCGAACCCTTCATAACTTCAAAAGTCATCAAATTGCCTGCTCTTTTCATGATTGCAAGTAGGTACATGTTCTTAGCCTTGGTTTTGGGTTGCTAAATTAGGTTTATAAACACCATTGGTCATGTAACCTTCAAACCCTAATTTCTCCCTAATTGTACCTAAACCCTAGCTTCTTCCTACTCCTCTTAAAACCTAGCCCTAAGTCATAAAATCACCCTATCTCTTTTCCCTTTTTCCCATTCTCTTTCACATTCTCTGCCCAAGAGCTCAACACATAGAACCTCATTCCTCACTTCCATTCATTTCCTAGTTGTAAGCCTATTTTTCCCATTCACTCATTCCTTAGCTCGATATGCTTTAATCTTGCCAACATGGATTGGGAAGACCTTGATAATGAGGAGGAAAGAGACTTTGAGCTAGCAGAACATGATGTGCCAGAGCAGCATTATAGTCATCATGGAGTGGAGATTATTGATTTAGAAAACCAAGATGAGGCTACAGTCCAAAACATGATTATGATGGAAAAGGATGCACACATCCAAATGTTGATGGACAATTTGGCAAGGGCTAGATTTTTCATCACTTGCATGAAACAAGAAAATAAGAAATTGAGTGATAAACAAGTCCTCATGGAGCTGGAAATGCTCAAGGCAAAACAACAAGGTGACAAAGAGGCTCATGTCACAGAGAGTCAACCTACACATTGAGAGGCTACTATGAAAGGCCAGTAGAGACAATAAGATGATAAGGCACATGGCCTATGACTACAAGACCCGAAACAAGATTTGCAACATGAGGATCAAGAGAATGAAAACTAAGCAAAAGATGGCCTTGGAAGGCAAAAAGGAGGGGGATAGGCTTAGGATGTTGGCTAAATCCTCCTTGGTTCATAAAAGCACTTGATGGTGGTGCTTCATACCAATTTTGGGAAATTTTTGAGAAGTTTTTGTCATTTTTTTATTTTTGAAATTCAATACACAGAAAAACTGCCCAGAAGCATAACGCCACCAGTGTTGCGCTTTTTCTAGGGGCACCCAATGGACAAATGGCTTGGATTTTTGGATTTAGGGTATCACAAACATGCATGCTAACAATTTTTAGAATTTTTGGAGCAGAATTAGTTCACCAAAAGGTCCGAAAACACTCCAAAATTGACCTTTCTGCCAATTTTTGGACACAGAGAAGCAACCTTGGAAGAATCAACTTTCGAGGGGTCAAATTAGCTCCAAATACCGAACTTCTAGGTGTTATAGAAAGTAGACTTGAAGAAATTTCCAATGTGCTATCTAGGGCTCAATTTGAATGAAGGGAAGGCCCACAAAATTGGCTTGAAAGTCGCATTGTGCATAGGACCAGTGGCACTGTGCGTAGAGCAAGTTGGCTTAGAATGCCTATTTTGCCAATTTCGACTATGTTTATGATTTCTCTCTCATGGTGGATGATTTACTAATGTAATTGATGTAATTTCTTGTAAATATGATGGTTAAACATTGGTATATGGTAGATTCATTAGATTAAAAGTGGTTTTGAGGGTAATGAATCAGTTTCCCCTCTTTTAAAGGCAAGTTGTTTGGTTGCCTAGTTTCCAGTTCCTTGTTTAGAAATGGTTGAAACAAAACCTCTTGTCATGGTTTCAACCCCTAATGGTTAGGATGAGTGATTTGGATTTCTATATCATGTATTCTCTTTTTTCATTTGAAAGGGTTGGATGCAGCTAGATGCTCATGTACTGAATATACATTATCTTGTAGCAGTTTGGCAGGAAACTAAATAAAGTTGTAGCTATTTTTATGGGATCCATGTGGTATGGACTTTAGAATGAATTTATTCTTCTGTTATTATGTTTTCATGTTTTTCATGTATGCATCTCTCATATAATTACTTCTAATTAGATGTTTTCAAGTCAAATAGGTGGAATCCATTGGGATTTGATGCTCTGCCTTGGGAAAACACCAATATTTCTTGTCTTTTCTACTATTTAAGAAGGATTCATGACCTTCTCATGCCCTTATTAGCTCCTCAATAGTCTAGCACTTCACCTCATCAAGCCTAAGATGCTAAAGCTTATGCCTATCTTGCCCCATAGAACACCTTGCAATTCTGACTTAGTTTCCTAGACCTAAATTTCCCATCTTCTCTTGATTTGGAAAAACACCAAAAAAACCTATCAAAACCTCTAAGCTAATATATCTAGCATAAAATCTTATTCCTAATTCAGTCATCTTGGCTGAAATCCATAAGGACAGATCCTTCTCCTCAGCTATTAGGGCTAGCTACTAGGTTAAGCTTGGTTTGTGGTTACCCAGGAATTGTCTCCCTTCAGCCTGAGGTCAATGCAAGTGATAACACATTCGTCGTGAGTGGATTTGCATTAAGATTGTAGCTTTTCTCTACCTCTATGCTATCAACAACCTTCCTCGTCCATTCGTCATGTGCAGGTGTGATGCCTTCTGTTACCACTGATGGTGTTGCTTGTTGTGATGTTGTTGCCATATCATCTTGATGTCCTTGTCTAAGAACAACTTGATGTCTTCATAGCTAGGCAAGCTGATACACACTTGCTTGGCTACAAACCCCATTGTGCTCTCAACTATGTCCTTTGACTCTGATCTCTTAAAGGCCATTGTACTTGTGTTGCTGAGAGTTAGATAACACTTACGACCCCTGGATACATAGAAACACTCATGGGAAGGAATTTTTCAGTCAGAAACCAAAACAAACTTGACGACTCACTTGCAACATACCTGTGTGATTGATTGTGAAGGTTGTACAATTTCCGCCGGGAGGTCGAGAGACTGACTACCAAAACCACACAAGGCATTGTCCAAGCTGTCAAGAGGTTGACTGACTCTTGGAAATTCGTAATGCACAATCCAAACTGGCCTGCTAAGGACTGAAACTATGGAATGCGTAATTTCAGTCAACACTGACATACAACCAGCAAACTAAATTGCATAGTTTCTGGGGCTAGCAGGACACTGCTTCCAAGAATTGTGAAATCAAAGCATAGAGGTTAGTCTTGGACTAGACTTGCACAATTTATGGATGGAAGGTCAAACCTTCACTTCCAAAAATGCTCAATGCCAGTAAGGGAAGGCATGATCTGGGCCAAGGTAGCCCAAACCAGCCGAAAGTCGACTAAAAACATGAGAAGTATAAATGTGTGATGAGATGAGTGGAAAAAAGAGTGAATGGTCATACATGCAAAGCGTAAGTGCAGGATTCAAAAAATAGTAAAGGATGCATGTGTGTGAAGCTAGCCGCTGCGATGACGACCATTCGTGAAAAACATTGTCATGCATGTGACAGGAGTGATATATGAACGAAAACTAAAACAGTGCTTCTAAATGCTAACATACATTAAAATGGTAGCAAGGGTTTAGTGAGATCAAGAAAACATCACTCATACAAAGAGAAACACAAAAAGCGACAAAAACATAGTGCACGAAATGAAAAACAGGATTACCGCAAAATAGTTGACCTGAATGTGTCAACGATTCTTAGAAACAATATGGGATGTCAGAGATGCAAGTTTGACGTGAGGAATAAGCTCTGTAGTGTCGAGTTGATGAGTTTTGATAAAAAGCAAGGCTGTGACACACATGCAACAAATCTAGGAAAAGTGGTACTTAGCGGGAGGTTTCTAAAATGATCCTTGCATGTAACCTCTCGCTACTAAAAACAGATCCCTGAATCAAGGGATGTCTTTGCACGCTGCCTTGGGAGAAGAATTCCATGCATGAAAATCAATTTTTCTCAGTGTGGTGTAGGTAATTCTTAGTGTGGACACAAACGATTCCTCTAGCCCGAGAGAGCGGGTCTAGCCATAAACAAACAATCTATGGAAACTATTTTTAATCTGTAACCAAATAAGAGGGCCTACCTCTTAGAATAGTATTCTACTTGGTGATGATTGTGCTTCCTCACTCCAGCTATTTTCTGTTTCCTTCCTTCGAATACCTGAAACAAGCAAATAAACAACAACAACAAACGATATCATACAATATTGTATTGAGCCTACTTAATAAGACAAGGAACATTAAGCCATGGAATGTAAGATAACACATCAATGTATGAAATCAATCAATAGTTGTATTCATATAAATTAAAAAAGAGATTACAACCAATGCCTTGACATCACTGGTATCCTCCGACGAATGTAAGTTCCCACACTTCTACTAGCATCTCATGGATAACCCCAACAATGGAAGTTTTAAGGCATCTTCCCTTTAGTCTCAAACCAAAACAAACACATTATTATCCCTCAAACATACACTAGAAAGCTAGAAGCTATAATTGTCTTGCTAATTATTCAAGCTTCAAAAATACCAATACTGAAACTAGTGAAGCTTGTAAAAGGAGGGGTTTATATAGCTTGGATAGAGGGGACATGGTCCCTATTATCATGGGAGAATATTATCTCTTGCGTTGGTTCCATCCTAATAGGGAAAAGGAGCCCAAACAGACTTCATCAGCTCCATCCATCCCAACCATTTACCGGACTTCTGTTACGAAGCTTCTAGACCTAGAAGCTTCAACTCCATATTTAAAAACTTGCCAAAAGAAGATTAGTGTGGCTGAGAAAAGGCTCAGTAGCAACGTACGGTGCTAGTCCTCATTTAATATCTACAATTCAACATGAGGAGGAAACTGGTCATTATTGCTGGTCTTGTAAAAAAGGGTAAAAGGAAGATTCTTGGGAAATGATGCAAAGGGGAATTATTCTTCTCCTGAAGAGGGACGTACTAGGAGTTTTTTCATGACAGAAAAACATGTAGGGTTCACTTTAGAGGTCCTCTAGGATCATGGATGGGGAGTACATGGACAATGAAAAAATGTTGTGTAACAGATGCCCCCTAAAGCATGAAGGTCAAACTAGAGTGACGACTGAAATGATTTACAAGTTGATACGAGGAACCAGAGTCCATCGTCGAAAAACCTGCAAGCAAGAATAGATACATATACATCACTAAAAAATATGACAAATTATACATGAATCGTGGTATGGACACAGTCATCTAGAGAATGATCATGAAAATGTATCTGAGGCATGGGCACAACCATCCAATAGAGAGGATCACATATAACAACTCATGGTATGGCCATAGCCATCGGCCTAAAAGAGTCATGTATATCAACATGATTATGTCACATCGCCTTGCAATCTGGACTTGTGTAATCTGAGCCCATGGTCTTCTGCTCCTACATGACCTAATCAAAGTACAAATACTAACATGTGAATGAATGTGTTGAAGTCGAACATTCTAGAAAGTCCCTTGATTACTGCCAATGAGGTGAACCATTAACAAGCGCTAAAGAAACCACCAATAATGGCAATGGCTCTCAAGGTACTAGCAACACAGTTCATGAAATGTGAATAAAGGAACTGAAGTCAAACACACGTGAAATCACCCAATCAAAGGCCAATGATGTTAACTTATTGTCGAGTGTGAAGAACTTGCCATTAGGGTATGCAAGCTCTGAGGTACTGGAAGGGAGTCTCTCAGCCAGCTTCCTAGATAATGAGCTGAAGTCGATAGGAAGCGACCGTGTTGAAGGAGGGCCATGATGTATCCCACATCATTGACACAAGACAAATAGATGCAAATGATTTCAGATGATACATAGAATCAATATTACGTGTAACTACAGAAGGACTAACTCTTGAACATATCGGTGACACGACTCCAGTGTTTGGCAGCTTTTCGATCCATAGGATTGTTGGTCATGATTATGTGGTGGAGATCAAATGGGAGGAAAAATGAACGACACAACCCAGGAAGGTTAATGATGAAAAGGAGGATATCCCAACCTAACATGAATCAGAAAGTTTCATGTTCAAGAGTGAGTTGCCGACACAGCTAATAGAATTTCCCATTTTCCCTCAAGATTTCTGGCAAGTACCCCAATTATTTTTTATCACATGCTTGAAGGGTATAGCATGTGCTTTCATTGTAAGTTCATCATTTGGATGAATCCAACCTAGTAAGTTTAATGAGCCCTAGGAATGAGAATCTCATGTCCATCATGGTGACAAATCCAATGTTGTTTAATGCTTTAACAAGTCCAACAAAAGTGCAACTCGTTATCTTTTTCATGTTTAGAGAGTTTGGAAAAGACACGGAAAATAAAACCCCACATGGTCCTTTTTTGTACATTTGTGTCTCTCAAGCCCAAAAAGGTAGAAAACAATACTCAAGAGAATCACTTGACCATTTGAGTCAAGGAGGATCTTTTTCATAAGTATTCTTTCCTAGCCCAGAAAAGGGGTAAACATATATTGGGTAAATGACGTTTCGTAGCCTTTAACGAGTTCAAAATGACAAGAGCTCAAAAATATTTACATGTTTAAATAGTTGGAAAAGAGCTTAAAGGCGGACCCCCCATTTTATTCTATTTTTCGAGTAATAAAGGAAAAATACTTGGTGATCTTTTCATTTGAGTTTTACAAGTCGAGAAAAGAGCTTAAACGTGACTCTAGTACCATCATCAATAATCCGTCACCTATCATTGCACAAAAGATAAACGCATTATCCAATTTCTGAGGCAAAATAGGTCAAAAAATACATTTAAAAACATATTATTTCATGAAAATTGAATAAAAGGAGGAAAAAGTAATTATTTTTTACCATTTTACCATTTTACCTTGTGTGAGGAACTTTTCACCCATTTGTGCCCTAGATGTTCAAGAGCCAGTTGTAGGAGATCCGGGAGGCCATTCGATGATCTGTCAGTTGCAGATAAGAGCCAAGACCTTTAGCTCCATTTTCATCCTTGTTTTGCCTATTTTTAACCAATTTTTGGATTTCTTTAGGAGGATTTAGCAAAAAGGAATTGCCCTCAGTCAATGTGATTTCTAGGCACAAAATTGCGCTGATCGGGGGTTATTAAGATGGTCAAGTGAAAATAAAATTTTCAAGTTTTTACCTAATTTCTCTAATTTGATCCAAATTTCTTGAGTCAAGGATGATTATTGACTTGATTGCATGGTTTTGGCAGGGAAAACATCACGAAAAATGGTTTATTGAAAGGAACACAAGAATGGGGACATTGACACACAAACAATGGCAGACCCAAATTGCTTTGATGCCCTGAGGAACTATGGGATCCTTAAATTATTCCTCACACCAGGTTTGTGGACTCAACCTGAATATCTATGGTACCTGATCAGTCTCTGGGATGTGAATCACGAAGTTTTTATGATTCGTGACCAAGAACTAGAGTTGGAAACTTCTATCATTTATTTCATCATAGGACTATCCCAAAGAGGTGAACCAGTCAATTTATATGGATCAAGACCTATTCGGGCAAGTGTAAACATGTTGGTCACAGAACACTTCCCAGAAGCAGTAAAATCAAAGAATGGTAAGATAGAGATCATGAGTGTTCAGGATCTTGCACTGAAAATGCTATTATTGACCATCAATATAGTGGTTGGGGCTCAAGCATAGCATGAGTCCAACAAGTCGAAGCTTCAATATTCTATCGATTTTATGGTGCCAAATATCTTCAACTGGGAGGAAGCCATGAAGGTAAAAATGAAGTGCTAGCTATCTAAAGCGAAGGCGGGAAACCTGAAGCAGTTTTGCTATGGTTCAGTTCTAGTGACCTTCTTTTTGGAGCGGGTCTTGCTATTTCATTACCAGCTTGCTAAGGTGGAACCACCATTGCCAAGAGACCAACAGATCATTCGGTGGAGTGCATTGATGTCTAAGATTACTGGGGGCCAACAAATTTCCTATAAGCCTAACTTTCTCTCATGGCTATGGCGACAGTTGATCGTAGTAGAGGATTGGCCCTATAGTGGTACCGACTTTCATAGTGATCTAGATATGTCGCTCCTAGAGGGAGAAGATTATGAAAATGGAGGTAAAACCAAACAATTTTAGTTTTTGATTTCATAAATGCAGATGTGGGACCAGCTTTCCCTACTGGGATGTCCCCAATTGTGAGGCGTGTTTCTGAGCAGTTCGATATCACTCCTTATTAGGAAGGAAGGGATAATGAGGGGGGGATTGCAAGGAACCTCGAGGGATTGACCCACGCTATCCCAGAGTATGCTCGATTGGGTGATATCCCATGCTAATATGAGAGGCACAAAGTGAGGGTATCAGATAGGATCCGCCAACTGCTAACTCGTGTAGTACGAGAAGTTACATGCTACCATGAGAATCATGTCTATTAATTCATAGGTCTAGCATTCCACACTTTTGAGGCCTGCGAGCTGCGGATGTATCTGAGCACACATATTATTTTTTGGGGTTTTGATGTATGAAAAACATTATCAACATTATATATATATATATATATAATATATATATATATATATATATATATATATATATATATATATATATTAATATATATATATATGCTATGTTTTCCTTGATTACTATAGTACAAATGTTTTCTTTTTTCACATGTTTCACAAATGTCTATGCAACACATAATTAGCTATTGCATTTGTCAATGTATTCACACACCTAGGAATATGATGGTATGTAATGTAATCAAAATTCTCTCCAATAGACGAATATGTATATACATTCTCAATATTTGAGGTTTTCTGATAGAATATTGCCCGTTGAGTTGAAGAACAAAAATTTTTGAATCAACATTGACAACCAATTCCCAGATGTCAAGAGCAATAGCTTCTAACAACAATTCAATAACTGCGCTATACTCAGCAATGTTGTTAGTTGTTTGTTGGGTTGTGTTATATTCTTTCCACAACTAGACCACGTAGTTAACTGGGGGGTTAGAGCGGGGTGGTGCCCCCCTTCGTTGTGCCGATTGTGTAGCTAGGGGGGGTCACAGGGGGTTTGAGGCATACCTGTAACCCCACATTATGGGGTTCGAGGCAGCACCCGGGAAAATTTTGGTTTCCGAGCCTATGTTAGGTTAGGTGGACTCACCTATGGTTTTGTGCATGATTTTTGCACATGTTTTTGGACGCGATGGTTTTCGGTCCATGGTATTGGATGCTTCAGCATGTATAAATATGTATTATAACATTGAAAGGAACATAATGAAAAATAAAGATGGTAGTCTCGGTTTTGGGATCTAGGGGAAAATCTCTATGTATATCTGTTTTATGTGTTATTCTCTCGCATTGTTTATTTTCTGTATTTTAGAATTCCTATGCAGGTAATTTCTGTATGGGGTTAAAACCTACATTTGGTATCAGAGAAAATTTGGCTTCAAGGGGACACCTTTGTTGCTGAGGGGTTTCACTCAGGCCTGTGGTAGGCCTTGTTTAGTGGGAGATCTACGAGATCAATTCTGATGGTGAAAGAAGATGGCGAGCAGTGGAAATATAGAGATTGAGAAATTTAATGGTCAGAGTTTTGAGTTACTCAAGATGGAGGATTTGTTGGTGGATAAAGATCAGTGGATCATGGTAGATCCAGGTACTAAACCAATGGGAGTGTCTGATGAAGAATGGAAGAAGTTGGATCGGAAGGCAAAGAGCACAATACGATTATGTGTCTCAGATTCAGTATTGTTGAATTTATGAGGAGAAGCTACAATTAAGGCTTTGTGGCAGAAGTTAGGGACTTTGTACCAATCTAAGTCTTTGGTGAATAAGCTGTTTCTGTGGAAAAAGTTGTATAACCAGAGGATGAAATATGGAGACTCGGTGACAGAGCATCTGAACGCATTTAATACCGTGGTAAGTTAGTTAGAATTAATTGATATTAAAATTTTAGATGAAGATAAGTGCATCAGTTTGTTGTGTTCTCTACCCGATTTGTGGGATAGTTCGGTTATTGCAATTGGTAGTAATGCAACTACCTTGCAGCTTGATGAAATAGTCTCATCCTTGCTGACGGAGGAGATGAGACGGAAAAATATAGAGAGCCAGAATGGTGATGCCTTGTCTGTACGAGGACGGTCCTAGAACAGAAACAAAAATAAGTCATCGATTGGGAGATCTAAATCTAGAGGGAGCTCTAAATCTCTAGGAAAACCTGTAAAGGTGGTGTGCTGGAAATGCGGAAAGGAAGGGCACTACAAAAGGGATTGTAAATCTAAAGCTCCTGATAAAGGAAAGGGATCTGATGATGCTCCTTCTGCAGAGGTGAAAACCACCTCAGATGAAGGTGGGGATGTGTACTTGGCTTCTTCAAGCATGCATGTAGATCATGAGGCATGGTTGATTGACTCAGGTGCATCCTTTCACTTCACTCCCCGTAGAGAGTGGTTCTGTGAGTATGAAAAATACGATGGTGGTGATGTCTTCTTAGGGGATGATAGGAAGGCTAAAATCGTTGGTCGCGGAAAAGTAAAGTTGAGGTTGCAAGGTGGAAGGGTTAGAACACTTCTGGGTGTTCTGCGTATTCCTACATTGGCTAGAAATATGATTTCTATATGCAAGTTGTATGATGCAGGTGTAAAAACAGTGTTAGAGAAGGATACCTATAAAATTGTTCGGGCAACATTGGTATTGATGCGGGGAGTTCAAATTGGAACTCTGTACAAGTTGCAAGGTAGCATTGTTATTGATGGGTGCAACAGTTCTGTGGTACCTGAAAGTGGAGCAAAAAATTTACTGATCTCCGGAGAGAAGACCATGTTGTGGCATCAAAGGCTTGGACATATTAGAGAGAAGGGCCTTCGAATACTTCATGGTAAAGGTATGGTAGAAGGTATGATTAATAGCTCTCTGGATTTTGATTTCTGTGGAAATTGTGTATATGAGAAGTAGAATTGGGTGAGCTTTCCCTCTGGTAGTAAGAGGGCGAAACACATATTAGAACTTGTGCACAGTGATGTGTTTGGACCTACGAAGGTTCCATCACTAGGTAAGTTTTTGCACTATGTATCATTTATAGATGACTTCTCAAGGAATACATGGATATCTTTCCTTATGAAGAAATCTGAAGCCTTTGACAGGTTTAAAGAATTTAAGGCTCTAGTGGAAAATCAGATAGAGAAGAAGATAAAGGTGCTGAGGACACATAATGGTGGAGAGTTTTGTAGCAAGGAATTTGAAGAATTCTATAAGAAGTGTGGTATAGCACGATAAAAGACTACTCCATGTACACCTCAACAAAATGGAGTTGCAGAAAGAATGAATAAGACATTGATGGAAAGGGCAAGAAGCATGCTCAGTGGTGTTGGGTTAGGACAAAAATTCTAGGCAGAGGTGGTGGATACTACATGTTACCTAGTCAATAGGTCACCTTCATCAGCGTTGGAGAATAAGACTCCACAAGAGGTATGGACTGGTAACAAACCCTCTCTTTCACATTTAAGGGTATTTGGATGTGATGCATATGTACATGTTCCAAAGGAGAAATGAACCAAGTTGGATAGTAAATCTGAAAGGTGCATCTATATTGGGTATAAGGATGGTTTAAAGGGGTATAAGCTTTGGAACCCAGTCACACAGAAGGTTGTGTACAACCAAGATGTGGTGTTCAGAGAGGTAAATGATGTTATTAAACATGAAGTCCAACCAAAAGAACTTGAGATGATAGATCTTGAGGTTAAGGAGGAAGAATCAAACTCTACAACAAAGGAGGAATTAGATGATGAAGAGCCACAAACTCTGAGGGTGAGAAGATCAATTCAAGAAGGAAGGTAGCCAGAAAGGTATATTCCATCTTCTTTTTGTTCAAATTTTGTTTTATCTATTACTGACGATGATCTTAGAACTGTGAAGGAAGCAGTAGATTTAGAGGATGCCAAACTCTAGAAAGAGGCCATGATTGATGAAATGGCATCTTTGCACAAGAATAAGGCTTGGGATCTAGTGGAGTTGCCGGTTGGAAGGAAACCCATTGGCAGCAAATTAGTGTCCAAGAAGAAGACAAATGCATAACGAAAGGTGGAGAAGTACAAAGCTTGGTTCGTAGAAAAAGGTTATTCCCAGGTGTCGGGAATTGATTTTGGTGATATTTTTTCTCCTGTTACCAAGGTAACTTCTATTAGATTACTTTTATCTGTTGTTGTTGCTTTTGATTTTGAGGTAGAAAAAATGGATGTGAAGACAAAATTTCTTCATGGGGATCTGGAAGAGGAAATATACATGAAGCAACCTGAAGGCTTTGCGGAGAAGGGTAAGAAAGAACTGGTATGCAAGTTAAAGAAGTCTTCGTATAGGTTAAAATAGTCACCAAGGATGTGGTATCAGAAATTTGATACATTTATATGGGGACTTGACTTCATCAAAAGAAAAGTAGATCACTTGGTGTATTTTAAATTAATTGGTTATCATGTTATTTATCTGGTCTTGTACATGGATGATATGTTGCTAGTTGGAAATAATAAAGAAATTATCCAGGATTTGAAAACCCAATTATCCTCCAAATTCAACATGAAAGATCTTGGTGCTACAAACTATATTTTGGGCATGGAAATTAAAAGAGATCGAGCAAAGAGGAAGCTCTGGTTAAACTAGAGGAAGTATTTCAAGACAATACTGTAGAGGTTTAATATGTAGGATAGTAAATCGGTGAAGGTTCCTATTCTTGTAGGTGTGAGGTTATCTATTGAACAGTTTCCCAAGACAGAAGAAGACGAAGAGGAAATGTCCCGTGTTCCATATGCAAGTGCAGTCACTAGCCTAATGTATGCAATGGTTTGTACTAGACCAGACATTGCACATGTAGTGGGAGTATTGAGCAGGTTTATGTCAAACCAAGGAAGGAGCACTGGACAATAGTGAAGCAGGTTTTCAGGTATTTGCATGGCACTAGTAATTATGGTTTGTGCTACCGAGGAAGACCACGATTGGACAAAATGTTGGATATTCATAGCTTTGTTGATGCAGACTGGGCTGGAGATCTGGATTAGATAGGATCTAGAAGTGGGTATGTGTTTAACCTATTTGGAGGTGCAGTCAGTTGGATGAGTAAGAAACAATTTGTAGTGGCATTATCAACTACAGAGGTAGAATACATGGCAGCCACTCATGCAAGAAGGGAAGTAGTTTGGCTACAGAGATTGTGTTCAAGTATGGGGTTAGTATAGGGAGCTATAAGGATAAATTGTGACAACCTAAGTGCAATTTTCTTCGCAAAGAACCCTGCATATCATTCAAATACAAGGCACATTAATGTTCAATATCACTTTGTGAGGGATATGATAGAAGGCAAAAATGTGTTGCTGGTAAAGGTGGACACTTTGAAGAATACTGCAGATGCATTGAAAAAATCTGTGAGCTCTGAGAAGTTCTCTTGGTGTATAGATACAATGGGCGATTTGGGGCTAGAAAAATAACTAAGCTCTCTTGTGGCCACTTGTGGAAAGAGAACAACAAGTGGGAGAATGTTGGGTTGTGTTATATTCTTTCCACAACTAGCCCATGTAGTTAACCGAGGGGTTAGAGGGGGGTGGAGCCCCCCTTCATTGCGATGATTGTGTGTCAAGGGGTGTCACAGGGGATTTGAGGTGTACCTGTAACCCCACTTTATGGGGTCTAGGGCAGCGCCCCAGAAAATTTTGGTTTTGGACATTATGTTAGGTTGGGCAGACCCACCTATGGTTTTGTGCATGATTTTCTCACATGTTTTTGGACACAATGGTTTTCGATCCATGGTATTGGATGCGATGGTTTTCGATCCATGGTATTGGATGCTTCGGCATGTATAAATATGTATTATAACATTGAACATAATGAAAAATCAAGTTGGTAGTCCCAGTTTTGGGATCCAGGGGAAAATCTCTGTGTATATATGTTTTATGGCTTATTCTCTCGCATTGTTTATTTTCTATGTTTTAGAAATTGTATGCAAGTAATTTCTATATAGGGTTAAAACCTACGTTGTTTGACCTAAAAAAATACCTTGCAGATCAATAAACTTACCATGGGGGTCATAAATGGCCCATGCCGCGGATGATAGCTTCCCGGTAATGCAAAAGCACCATGAACGAAACTGATGTGAGGAGACACCAACATCTGTAAAGCAAGTCAAAACATGATAAGAAGGAAAACTACTTGAAAAATAACACACCAAACCACATTGTACAGAAAAGAATAACACACTATTGTATAAAAGTAGCCATGCAAGATGACCTACGCATAGCACTTTTTGAGAGGGTCCATGTTTGAACTTGGGTAATCAATCAACATAGATGAAAACCGGAGTTGTACCATTGTCATGACAAGTAAGCATTGACTTGGCCAAATAATAGAGTATAAATCATATAAGACTATGCCCCCATGCCCCTTGGGTGAGGGAGGGTTATGAGGCATAAGATGACAACTAGATTGCAATAAGGGACAATTGGTAAAAACTCATGAAGGGAGAAAAAACCTGAATATATGAAGAGATATAGGTGCCCTCAATTGAAAGATCTTGACAATGTCAGGAGAAACTGACATGTTAATTGTTAGCAGAGAAGAGAACTTGTCAAGACACATAGACATGAACACTAAGCCAGAACCAAGCCACAGGGAATGAGAATACACATCGAGTGATGAACTCGACACTAAGAAATCAAAGGATACCGAAGGTGAAGCCAAAACAATCTCCAGATAATTAATTTCAGCAAGACTTATCAGCGTAACCTCGCCCCATGTATGAACAAAATTTGGTGAAGGAATGACCCATGGATCAGAATTGACCAAAATCATTTTGAAAGAGGCAACATGAAGAGGTGGGAGTGGAAAAATACCCATCAAGGAAAAACCTTTAAAGAGTCCTGCTCCCACACTCTCATAAGGAGCATCGGTGTGCTTTACATAAGGAAAATTGCTATCCGAGGAGAAAGAGGAAAAGAAGGATAGTTGCTCGACTATGACTATCTTCCCTTGATGGGGAAAATGAATCGTACAAAAAAAAGAGGAGATTAAAACATTCATGGCATGTTTCCAGCTCTGTTCAAGTATAAAATTCTAGTTAAGATTAGCATCAACAATCTCTACTTCGACGTGTACTGTCTTGCCCTCCAAAGTAATGGAAAGGTTGGGAAGGACATCAAATGGTCGCAAATTGCTTCTATCAAGAGCTTCCAAAGTGTTAAGGGACTTGTTTAGAGTAGGAGAACCAATTTCCTTCCAATAAGCGACATACATGATGCAGGTAGAAGCACCTTCATCGATGATAGTCCTATGAATGGTTTTCTCATTTATCATCACCTGAATGAGAAAGTAAATCTAATGAGGTAAATGTGGAACATGGTTTTCCAAGTCAAAATAAATGAGATTAGAGTCAGCAGGATCAATACCCCTAATAGCTGATAGTAAAGATTTTCGCTAAGAAGGACAACTTCGAAGGACCTAGAGAGCATACATAGCTGATTGTGCTTGAGCCAAATCTTCAACAAAGTTATAATGCTAAGTGGCTCAAGCATTTGGACTGTATGAGGACTTTTGCAGCACACCTCAAGAAGGTGGTGGAATGGCAGAATCAGGATTAGGACGCTCTATATGGAGAGGACCGGAATTGGATGGGGTAGAAGAAGAAGGGGTAACTTCATTCTCTTTCCTTGCTACCAAGTTAGGAGTTTGATAATATTTTGACTTGGTAGCCATTTTAATTGATGTATTCATAATGAATAGTTGTGAACCTTTGGAAGCAAATGACTAAGGTTGGTCTACCATTTGGGTTTGTTGGGATGGAAAGGGCTCTATTAGGACAACTGGGGTCCCCTGAGCAAGCAACTAACTTTAGGTTTTTTGGGACAATCCTTAGATCCTCATCATAGATGAGGCATGGATATTTTGGCTTTTGTTGGGAAGCATCACTAGCAGATGACTTAAGAGGGCCTTGTTTGGCATATCGACTTTACCCTTGGCTTTGCCTTTCTTCTTACCTTTAGAGGATTTGTGTACTGCGTTAGACTAGACAGTGTGAACCTCTGAGGTTTTACTAGGGTTTGAAGAATTGTGAGAGGAACCATTGGAAGCAGTGTTGGGGATGAACTTCTGTTTGGAAGAATATCTTGCAGGGGTTTGAGTCACTGAACCAATTACTCCATCTACAGGAGCTCTAGTTGGAGAAATAAATATCATCAGATTAGATGATGGTCTGGGCGCATCGGGTAATACATCATATAACGTGCCAGATTGTGATAGACGAGGTCTAGATACTAGGGACGTGCAATGGCTTGTTCCTTAGTGACACATCCACCCATAGCAATGTCCTCAGAAATTTTGTTGACAAATTATTTGGTGAACCACTCGGTCAACAATTGATCAAAAATCTCAAACTTAATCTAGCAACACCTGTGTCTCCATTCATGGATGTGATCAGAGATGTGGGTCACAATGTCTTGCTTAAGCGACGCTAGCAAATGGGTGCTAGTTTCATAGCAAACTAGCAACTAGAAATGTGTGAGAAAGGCCATGGTGAGAGTGTTAAAGTCATGATAGATATTTCGAGGTATCTCGATATAACACTTGGCTCGAACACTTGTAAGAGTTCATTGGGAAAGCCAAATATGAATACAATCATCAATGTAGGAATTCAAACATCACCAAAGGTGATATGTCGTCACGTGGGTTTGTGGATCCTCTCTCATTTTTCCTTCAAACTTCAGACAATTGCTTGGATCTTGGATGGAACTGGAGGCCAGTATGGTGAATGAAGAATCAAGTCATTCATGATTCTAGAGACATCTAGAAATTCCAGTGTAGCTAATAATATCAATTGAGTATTGAAAGGCATTTAAGGTCGATAAGAGGACCCAACTCATGGGACCCATCCTTGTTGGTAAGGATTTTGTCCCCATAGTGGAGGGTTTTGTCGATACGAAATTTGATTTTTTTTCCCCATTGTAGGTTACCTTATCTGTAGGGAGGATTCAGACCTTGAAAGCCTTGAAACTATCCATCCATAGGCTGTTGATAAACAACAAATGGGTTAAAAGGTTGTTGAGCCTGCTAGCCTTGGACATATGAATTTTGCACCTGATGTCCCTGAGCATAAGGTTTTTGGGCCTGTTTCCCCTGGACAAAAGGGTTTTGTACCTGTTTCCCTTGGCCATAAGGATTTTTCACTTGCTACCCTTGGAAATAAGGATTTTGGACCTGTTTCCTTTAGACAAAAGGAGGTTGAACTTGTTGCCCTTGGATATAAGGATCTTGCACCTACTGCTGCCCTTTCCCTTGCAAAGGTTTACCCTGTTGATATGAGTATAAAGGTTGCTGCTACTGTCTTTGAACTTGTTGCTGCAAGGGCTGACCTTGCGATTGTAAAGGTTATCCCTGCGACTGTAGAGGTTGAATTTGGGAAGGCATAGGGTGGGAGGATTATGACACATACTGCACTTGTGGTTGCATGGTTTGTTGCAATGGTTGTGAGGGTTTCCCCTGTGATTTTTGTAGTTTTCCTTGATGTGGCGTCGTCTACCCTTGTTGCTACATGGATGGCCCTTGCTATAATGAAGGTTGCCCTTACTGCTGTAAGGGTACTTGAATAGTTCCCATAATGACACCTTGAAAGTTCCTGAACTATATCTGGCCATATCCACCCAGCACGACAGATGGACCAAGCTGAGCATAAGGTCCAAGCTGAGGGATGTACGGTAGATTAACCATCACTTGTGAACCATATGGAACATAAAGAGGTTGGTTCTAAACCTGAGCCATATTATGCTGTTGGTACTGGATGTTACTTGACCCAAACAGACCAACAAGGTTCGGTTGTTGGTACTGGACATTACTCGATCCAACAAGACCAACAGGGTTTAAAATGGCACCCAAAGAGGGATGGTTCATTCCAACCATGTGAGCCTGTGATCCAATCACACTGGTTGTACCATACATCATAGAAACCTTTGAACTTTGCCCCCTAGGCAGTGGCACAACTTGTCCACTTAATGGAGGGATCGAAGAACTAATAGATACATGACTTGAGACTGTCGGTTGGACCAAATGGGTTACTTGGACCAATGAAACAAGAGGATTCAGAATGGTGGGTTACACCGGAACTGTAGTATCTGCAGAATGCACCATTGGTTGGGAGGTCAGGTTCTGAATGAACGGACCTGAGGTAGGCATAGTGCAAGATGCCCAGATAGGGTTGTGATATAGCAATGAGGTAGTAGGCATACCTGAAATCAACTGAGATAAATTCGCGTAATTACGCAGTAACTCAGGATGAACCCTGGTCGAAATGCTTCCCATATAAGGGAAACCTTCAAGAGGGAAATAATATTACTCCTTGATTATGCATGCAGTGGAAACCTCTGAGTGACCCAGAGAGGAGACTGAGATTTCGCGTTCTGATTCCATGGGTGAAAATAGGCAATGCCAGACTACTGAAGATGTTTGAGGTGACAATTCCAAAGGAATACTTGGCTGGTCATATAGACTTTATGGATGCTGTAGTGATATCAAAGCAACATTGAACAAAGGATTTAGAGGATAAACAACTAGTCCAAGTTGACCTTCAAAAGTCGGTGGACTCTCAGGAGTCTAGAGAGGATTATCCAAAGATTCTAGGCTAATATCAGAGAGTGACCCAGTATTTGAGGGAGGGGGAGGACAATATGACAAAGGTTGAATGCTCAGAAAAATTCCAAGTTCAACACCTTGGTCCTCAAGTGACTGTGACAATTCAAGAAAAGTTTCCTCAGATGATCTTTCAGACAAAGGAGAGGAAGAGGAACTAGGTGATCCTGATGGTTCAACCACGATGATTTTGTCTCAGTTAACCAGAAGAGAGAGATTGACTTCAAGGCTTTAAAATGTAGTTAAAGGTATACTCACAGTGTAGTCTGGAAAAGACTAACAAGAATGTTATATGATCATGGGCAACAATTTTTTAAGATGCAAAAACAAACTGGTGCTCTTTCATGTTTTAAGAGTCAAGAGAGAAGCAAAGGTGACTCTATCACTTTTGGCTTAAAATGAGCTCGAAAGGATAAGTTCTCGGATGATATTTTACATTTAGGGATTCAAAAAGATAAAAATGACTACTGACCATGATCTAGGCAAAAAGGATTAGTAGGTAACCGTGAACTGCAGAATACCTCCTAGCGAATTGAGAAGTACGGGCAGGAAATCTCCCTGAATGTTGTGTTTGTTGTATCACGTTTACAAGGCAGCAGAATCATCTTCCTATGGATAAAGGATTGCAACCTTTTGGGGTCTCCCTTTACATATGCGATGGTACAGGGAGCACAAGTCTGTACTAGCATTGTCTAGTGCTGAAGTGAACAATGACTGATAGGTTTAAAGACACCAGAGCACATCTCTAGCCTAGACCTTCTAAATGTGATCATTAGGTTTCAAATGCACCTTAGGTTAATTGAATACATTTTAGAGTTTATATTGAAATTGTGTCTCAATTTTTAGGCCTTATCGATGCGACTTGAAAAACTTCTATATGCAACTAAAAGAGACAAGACCCTTTCAATTTGATGAATTATTTACACTAATGAGAGTAGAAAACAATCTCAATGTAACAAACAAGCAATTGAAAGAAAAAATACCTTAACTATTTCGCTTTTTGAAAACAAAATGATGAAAAACTCTTCCAATTCCTATTTTTCCTATCAAACGTACTTCAAGCAGTCCTTTCACTATTAAAGACATTTAATTTTTTTCCAATGCAAATGATGATGCAACTCTAGTCTTCAATGATGCTAACTAATGTAACATATTTGTTTAGCAAACTAGAGTTACGTATTTTTCAATGAAATCATAAAATGAATCTTTCACAAACACTTTAATGAAAATTTTTCAAAACAATCAACCTCAAGCAAGTGCAAAGCACAAAAGAGAATTACTTCCAAACTAATCATGCAAATAATCCACCAAGAACAAGATGAGCAATGTGATCTATGCCCGAAAAGAGACGCTTAATCAACAAATAGAAATTTTCAAACTTGTTAAATGGAAATCAAAGCAATAAAAGGACTATCAAACGAAATGCAAGGAGCAACTTAACTATCAACTTGACTTACTAAGCACACAAACAGGTGAATGGATGATGACCTAGATGCCCTAGGGCTACAAACCATCCAAAAAATTAAGAAGCCAAGTGAAGAAAAGGAAAACCAAACAAGAATATAAACCAATCTAATAAAGCTCTCGAGTCAAGGAAAACACATTCAAAAGAATCTAAGAGAGAGAAATCAGAAGAGCAAGACACACTGGTTATGATCTAGGGGAAACCCTGATCTTCATCTACAAGAATCGATGCAAATGCCTAATTGACAACAAGCACTGGAAAGCGGTCGACATGATTGTTTTTGAGAAACTCATGCTAATCGGCGTGATTGTCAGAAAAATAAATGCATTGATCAAGGATTCAAGTACAAAAATAAAAAATCTCAAAGGCTAAAACTAGACTTTCCACTGTAATTTTCAGGCTCAAAGTAGTAAACAAGGAAAAGAAGAGAAAATTAAAGGGAAATGGTGATACTATAAAATCTCACACAAAACCATTAAATGACAACAATCAAACAAAATAATTGGTTCATCAGTGGAGTCGCCAATTCGTCGTGTAAGTAAATTCTTAGTGTAGACACAAACAATTCCTCTAGCTTGAGAGAATGAGTCTAGCCACAAACAAAAAATCTATGGAGAACCTCCTTAAGCTAGAACCAAATAAGAGGGCCTACCTCTTAGAACTATATTTTGCTTGGTGATGATCCTGCTTCCTCACTCCAGATACTTTCCGTTTCCTTCCTTCGAATACCTAAAACAAGAAAACAAACAACAACAACAAACGTGATAGCATACAATATTATATTCAGCCTACTTAACAGGTCAAGGAAAATTAAGCCGTTGAATGTAAGATAACGCATTAATGCAGGAAATAAATTAATAGTTGTATTCATATAAATTCAAAAAGAGATTAGAACCACTGCCTTGGCATTGCTAGTCTCCTCCGATGTATCCAAGTTTCCACACTTCGGCGAGCATCTCATCGATAGTCCCAACAATGGAAGTTTTAAGGCCTCGCCCCTTTAGTCTCAAACCAAACCAAACACACTATTCTCCCTCAATCATACATTTGTTGATTATTCAAGATTCAAAAATACCAATACTAATACTAGTGAAGCTTGTAAGAGGAGGGGTTTATATAGCTTGAATAGAGGGGAGATGATCCCTCTTATCATAGGATAACACTTTATCTCTTGGGTTGGTTACATACTAATAGGGGAAAGGAGCCCAAACTGACTTCCTCGGATCCATCCAGCCCAACCATTTACCAGAGGAACAACATGAATGAGAAAAAGCTCAGTAGCACAGTACGATGCTAGTCCTAGTTTAATCTCTACAAATCGGTGGGAGGAGGAAACTGGTCATTAGCACTGGTCTTGTAAACTAGGGTAAAAGGAAGATTCTTGGGAAATGATGCAAAGTGGAATTATTATGCTCATGAAGAGGGACATACTGGGAGTTTCTTCATGATGGGAAATCATGTAGGGTTCACTGTAGAGGTCCTCTAGGATCATGGACAAGGATTACAATGAAAACGACAAAATGTTGTGTAACACTCAGTCCTGGAGGGAACTAATCAACCTGAAGGAACATTCATCAGTCTACAGGACCTAGGATGAAAATCTGCGAATTTTCTAGGCTGAGAAGAGATGATTTTCCCAGAGGTATTGTGTAATTTCTGAGAGGAACATGTGACTATATCCCAGGATTGCAAAATTTATGGGCTGAGCAACTGTCCTGTGCCAGACCTTATAATTTTCTCAAGGAAGCCTGCCTGACTGTATTGCACAATTTCTAATATCAATAGGCTGCCTGGCTTGATTTGCACAATTTCTACTAGCTACTGGGCTAGCTATCCCAAAGGGATTACCCAGTTTCTAGGAGTAGCAAGTGATTGTTGCCTAGAATTGCACAATTTTTGGTCTAAGTAGCTACCCTGGGATGAATTGCACAATTCTTGAGAGGAGGAATGTCAGGAAGAATTGCACAATTCTAAAGTTCAACTAGGTTTCCACTTAGATTTATGCAATTTCTAGAAGGAAATATGGTTCCCCTCCAAAATTGTGCAATTCCCAGATGGAGCTTCACAACAATAAATTGGCGCTAAGTCTAGATAACAGCCTGTGAAGGGGGTGGAACAAACTTGCATGCACAACCTAACAAGACTCTATGAAACAACTAAATCTGATGTGCTTGATAGTACAAGACATGTTGCTAAGGATGGTCAGTAGGGAGGCTTTAAAATGAATCTAAGGAAAAATTTTGGAGGGTGCTTGTAGCTGCTACAACACTTGGTGACACACTGGTAGAACTATAGCTCTTTGAATGGACCCTGTTCGTGAAACGAAAGTCTAAGACCTCAAAAAGTATTTTTCAGTTCTCAAGTCGTCTTGGTTTCCACACTTGCTTGATTATAAGATGTAGCAATTATCAAGCCCTTTGTCACTCGACACACATTCCAAGCCAAGTCATAGTTGTTTTGATTGGGGATGAGGGATATATTGGTACACAAGAAGTATAGTTATCAGAGTTTTAGTTTTATCTATGGTGTTGCCCCAGTGTGAGGAGGCACGAACAGTACCTCGGTTGAGTCACGCTTGAGCAAAAGCATCACTCCCCTACCAGTGAGCGTGGTTAGTAACTCGACGCAGTTACTTTCATCACTTCTCTACGCAAGAAGCCTTTATCTTCTTTCACCTTATTCATTTGTCATTTTTTTTCAAAATTTTTCACTTTTTGATTTTTTATTTTCATAGTTGTGTATAGAACTTATTCATTTCAGAGGTAGAAGAGGTATCCCAACTTATTTGAGAGCATAAGAGGTTGTTGCTTCAGAGAAGTAGTTTATATATACCTCTAATCTGCTTGTTAAGGTTTTCCCCTCACCTTACTCTACTGTTGGGTGTGGAGACTGATTATCTTCTGTAGTCAAAGGTTTCAACTGGATGTATACCCTAGGAAGACTGTACACCCCTCCACGTGGGGGGGTAAATCCCCCTAGGATGGGGGGTCCAGGGGCCAGCGGTCCCCTGGCGGGGGTTCAGGGGCAGCGCCCTCGAAGCTAAAAATAGATGTAAAATTTCCTTGTAAAAGGCTAGTAATTTTTGGTCAATCTCGGCCGTTCATTAGGTGGATTATCTAATGGTAGAAGTTATGTTTAATTTAGGGTTTTTTCCCTAGAAGGCAACCCTCGGCTAGGGGGTCTGGGGACCAGCGGTCCCCCAGCGGGGGTTCAATCACAGCGCCCCTGAAGCTAAAAATAGATGTAAAATAGCCCTGTAAAAGTCTAGTAATTTCTATTCAATCTGGGTTGTTCATTAGGCAAATGATCTGATGGTAGAAGTTATGTTTAATTTAGGGTTTTTTGCCCTAGGAGGCAACCCCTCACTATATATGAGGGAATTGTATTGCGTCTATGTATATCTGATTCTGAGTGAGGAAGAGAGAGGAGATTGAGAGTGAAGAGGGTGTTATAGTAGATCTTCTATAGCTTGTATCTCTTTAGTTTGTTGGATAATATAATAAAAGAAGGACTGGCTATTTCTCTGTGGATGTAGCCTGAACTGTGTGAACCACGTATATTTATATCTCTCTTGTTTTATGCATTTTATATGTTTATATTTCTGCAATATTTTATGTGTTCCATTTCTCTGTAATATATAATTTTTTAACAACTGGTATCAAAGCCGAATGTCTATTTGGCTGATAAACTCGCAAGAGATAAGAGTTCCTGGTTTGAGTGGGAGCAATGGCAGAAGATGGTAGGTTTAGGGTAGAAAAATTTGACGGCCAAAACTACCAACTATGGAAGATACAGATGGAATATTATATGTATTAGAGAGATTTGTACCTACCATTGAGCGGAAGGACAAAGAAGCCGATGAGTATGATAGACATAGAATGGGATATTCTCGACAGAAAGGCACTTTGAACAATATGGTTGTGCCTAGCAGCATCAGTAGCATTTAATATTTCAAAGGAAACAACAAGACAAGGTTTAATGTCAGCATTGGCCAAACTATATGAAAAGCCCTTGGCCTCAAATAAGGTATTTCTTATGAAGAATTTATTTAATATGAAGATGTCAGAAGGTGGATCTGTTGCAGACCATTTAAATGATTTTAATATAGTTACAAGTCAGTTCAATTATATCAGGGTAAATTTTGATGATGAAGTTATGGCTCTGTTATTTCTGTGCTCATTTCCAGAAAGTTGGAATGGTTTAGTTATGGCCATTAGTAACTCTATCTCTGGATCTAGTACTTTAAAGTTTGATGATGTTGTCGGTGCAATCCTTAGTGAGGAAATGTGACAAAAAAGCTCCAGTGGGACATCAAGTAATGCTTTGACTGCAGAGACAAGGGGAAGAAAAATGGAAAGAGGAAAGAGCCCAGGATATCGCAGTAAGTCAAGAAAAAGTAGATCCAGGTCTAGATCAGCGATAGTGTGATGGAAATGTGGAAAGAAAGGACACCTAAAGAAAGACTGTAGATCTCAAAAGGGAAAAGAAGGAGATGCACATCAAGGGAACAATCATGAAGAAAATGTGACAAGTGAGGTGTTACAAGATGCTTTGATTCTTTCTTTCGAAAAATTTTATGATTCTTGGGTGGTAGATTTAGGGGCCTCATTCCATGCCACACCTGATAAGAAATATTTTCATGACTATGATCAAGGAGATTTTGGACAAGTCCGTTTGGGTGATGATAAACCCTATAAAATTGTTGGAATGGGCAAGGTTATTATAAAACAACAGAATGGAAACCAATTGCTGCTAAAGGAGGTAAGGCATGTTCCAGATCCGAAGAAAAATATGATTTAATAGGGCAGTTAGGTGGTGAAGGTTGTGTGACAACTTTCACAGAGAAAGCTTAGAATGTCACCAAATGAGCCTTGGTAATAGTGAAAGGCGAAAAGGTTGGTACATTGTATTTATGCAATGGTATTTCTAACTCTGTTAATGCTTTAACTTCCAAAGGAGCTGATGTAGCATTATGGCATCATAGGCTCAGGCACATGAGTGAGAAGGGGATGCAGATTCTTCACTCAATAAATTTGTTGCCAGGTTTGAAGCATGTTGATTTAAAATTTTGTGAAAATTGTGTTTAATGAAAACATAAGAGAGTCAGATTCCTTAGAGTTGGGAAAGAAAAGAAGAGTGAAAAATTAGAGCTTGTGCATACAAATGTACGGGGACCTACTCAGGTATCATCTCTTCGTGGCACTCATTATTATGTTACTTTTATTGATGATGCAACAAAAAAAACCTAGATTTATTGTATTTGAAATAAATTTGATGTATTTGATACTTTCAATAAATGGAAAGCTTTGGTTGAAAATGAGACATGGAAAAGGTTGAAGTGTCTCAGATCAGATAATGGAGGTGAATATTGCAACAAAGAGTTTGATAGGTACTGTTCAGAGAATGGAATTCACAAAGAGAAGACAATTCTAGGAACACCACAAGAAAATGGTGTGTCAGAAAGGATGAACAGGACAATCATGGAACGTGCAAGGTGCATGAGATTGCATGCAGGATTGCGATTACAATTTTGGACAGATGTTGCAGATACTGTTGTTTATCTAATAAACTGAGGGCCTTCAAGTTCCTTGGATAGTGGTATTCTAGAGGAGGCATGGATAGGTAAAAAGGTAAACTACTCATTTTTAAAGACTTTTGGTTGTGAAGCCTTTGTCCACATTAATAAAGAAAATAGAACAAATCTTGAGACAAAATCAAAGAAATGTACTTTTATTGGATATGGTGTTAATGATTTTGGTTATCACTTATATGATTATGAAAATCACAAAATCATTAGGAGTAGAGATGTAATATTCAATGAAAAGGTCTTATATAAGAATTAGATGCAGGAAAAGAAACAAGAAAAAGAAAACAGAGAATACACATGCTTGACGATATCACAGGAAAAGTGATGGTGCCTTAAAATCATAATGATCAATAGCCAAAACAACAAACACAACAACAAAAAGCACTTCAAACACCTGAAAGTGGTGTTAGAAGATCTACCAGGATAAGTAGACCCCTTGAATGACAGTCTCCTTCATTATATTATATATTGTTGACTGATTCTGGTGAATTAGAATGTTATGAAGAAGCAGTGTAGGTAGAAACTAGGAAGAAGTGGGAGCAAGCCATGAAAGAAGAGATGGAATCCTTAGCACATAACCAGATTTGGGACTTAGTTAGGTTGCCTGCAGGTAAAACAACATTGCAGAATAAATGGGTTTATAGGTTGAAGGAAGAAGATGAAGGAAAACAGAGGTACGAATATAGACTTGTGGTGAAGGGTTTGCGGAGAAGAAAGGTATTGATTTTGATGAAATATTTTCTCCTGTTGTTAAAATGACTTCAATCAGAACTATTTTAAGTCTAGTAGCAATTGAATATTTGCATATTGAGTAGTTAGATGTAAAGACAACCTTTCTCCATGGGGATTTGGAGGAAGAGATATATATGCAACAACCACAAGGATATGAGGTAAAAGGGAAGGAGAAACTAGTGTGCAGGTTGAAGAAGAGCTTGTATGGCTTAAAACAGGCTCCAAGGCAGTGGTATCTAAAATTTGACAGGTTTATGTCTGAACAAGGTTATGCTAGGTGTCACTCTAATCATTGTGTTTATCTCAAAAGGAAAAATGATGGCAACTATATTATATTGTTATTGTGTGTAGATGACATGCTTGTTGCAGGTTCTAACATGCAGGAGATAAATGTGCTCAAAGGAAAATTGGCAAACTCATTTGCAATGAAGGATTTGGGTGTTGCAAAACAAATCCTTGGTATGAGAATAACTAGAGATGGGAAGAATTGCAAATTAACATTGTCTCAAAGTGATTACATAGAAAAGGTTTTCAAAAGGTTTAATATGCAGAATGAAAAACCAATTAGTATACCTTTGGCTAGCCATTTGAAATTAAGGAGGCGTGTCCCAAGACTCGAGAAGAAATGACTCATATGTCTAAAGTTCCATATGCATTAGCAGTTGGAAGCTTAATGCATGTAATGGTATGCACAAGGCTTGATATTCCACATGCAGTGGGAGTTGTAAGCAAGTACATGAACAATCCAGGAAAAGAACATTGGATGGTAGTGAAGTGGATTCTCAGGTATTTGAGAGGTACCACAAATCAAGCATTATGATTTGGTGGTTCAAACATTGCTTTATAGGGATATGTTGATGTAGATATGGAAGGTGACAGAGATAACAGGAGGAGCACTACAAGATATGTATTTACTGTAGGTGGGACAACTGCCAGTTGGGTTTCAAAAATCCAAAGTGTTGTTGCACTTTCAACAACAGAAGCAAAGTATGTTGCTACTACAGAGGCTAGTAAAGAAATGATTTCATTACAAAGGTTTCTGGATGAATTGGGTAAGAAGCAGGAGTTGGGCAGGTTATACAGTGACAGCCAGAGTGCCATACATCTTGCAAAGAACTCTACACTTCATTCCAAGACTAAGCATATATAGCTCAAGTACCATTTCATACAGTCAGCATTGGAAGATGGATAGTTGAAGCTAGAAAAGATACACACTAGATAGAATCCTACAGATATGTTAACAAAAGTTGTAACTAGGGCGAAACTAAGAATCCGCTTAGTTTCAATTGGTATTAAAGTATGATGAAGAAGATGAAAAACAACTAGGTCCAAAGTGGAGTCATAGTCTAGAAAATGAAGCAGCAATGGAGTTACTATAATCAGTCTCCAAGTGGGAGATTGTTGGGTGTGGAGCTTGATTATCTTCTGTATTCAAAGGTTTTAGCTAGATGTATACCCCAGGAATATTGTACACCCCTCCACGTGGGGGGGTAAATCCCCCCCGGCTGTGGGTCTGAGGGCCAGCAGTCCACCAATGGGGGTTTGCGGGCAGCGCTGCTGAAGCTAAAAATAGATGTAAAATTGCATGGTCAAAGTCTAGTAATTTCTAGTCAAACTGGGCCATTCATTAGGCGAATGATCTGATGGTAGAAGTTATGTTTAATTTATGGTTTTTTTTCCCTAGAAGGCAACCACTAGAAGGGGTTCGAGGGTAGTGCCCCCAAAGCTAAAAATAGACGTAAAATTTCCTTATAAAAGTCTAGTAATTTCTAGTCAATCTGGGTTGTTCATTAGGCGAATCATATGATGGTAGAAGTTATGTTTAATTTAGGGTTTTTTTCCCTAGAAGGCAACCCCTGACTCTATATGAGGGAATTGTATTGCGTCTATGTATATCTGATTCTGAGTGAGGAAGAGAGAGGAAATTGAGAGTGAAGTGGGTGTTACAGTGGATTTGCTATAGGTTGTATCTCTTTAGTTTACTTGATAATATAATAAAAGAAGGACTGGATGTTTCTCCGTGGGCGTAGCCTAAACTGGGTGAATCACGTATATTTGTGTCTCTCTCATTTTATGTGTTTTCTGTATTTATATTTCTGCAATATTTTATGTGTTCCATGTTGGCATTATGGCTAAAGTGTTGTCCTTGATGGCAACCCATACAGGTGATGGATCACTGTACAACAGGTCAATAGCAAACATTGATGAACAGCTCTCAAATATTGAAGAAAATAAGGAGTACGCAGGCACACCGTTCAAAATGTGCGTACACGCAGGCATGTCTTATATAAAGTGCGTACATACCCACAGGATACCCATTCATTGGGTGCGTACCCCCAGTGCACACACTTCAAGGCAGTTAAGCGCCCACACATGGGGTTTTCTCATGGTATCTAGCCGACGGTATTGTGTTATCATGGTTTTGGCCCGTGGTATTGTTTATTTTATTATTATTATTGAGCCCCAAGATCCTTGATTTGAGGAAGAGCTTGCCTATATAAAGCAAAGGAGATCATTTGGCTTAAGTATGTTTTTGGTTGAATATCTTATGAGGGTGAGATCTAGTCTAGATCTAAATAAGGCGAATCTACTGATGGACTAAGATCTCTTCGGCGCATGTTCAGATCTGTAGATCTGACTGTCTGGGTTCTTTCTGAAGTCTTGAAATCATCTATGACCGAAGGTAAGCAGGTACAGTGAGCGAAACGTGCGTACATACATAGGAGCGAAGAGTTTCAGGTGCGCCGGTACGCAGGCACAGAAGGGTTTCAGGTGCGCCGGTACGTAGGCACAGAAGGGTTTCAGGTGCGCCGGTACGCAGGCACAGAATGGTTTCAGGTGCGCCGGTACGCAGGCAAAGAAGGGTTTCAGGTGCGCCGGTACGCAGGCACAGAAGGGTTTCAGGTGCGGATGACCGCAGGCAATTCAGTGGACTCAGAGCGAGGTACGCAGGCTAGTAGTTGAGCAGAGTGCGTATGTACGCAGGCTAGCAGTTGAGCAAGGTGCGTACTGTATGCAGGCAAGCAGTTGAGTAGGGTGAGTACCAGTATGCAGGCGAGCAGTTGAGCAGGGTGCTTACTTCTCTTAAAATCCTTGTTTATCATTGTTGTGTTCTGGGTTTGGTCCTATTATTGTTGATCTGGTTACTACAGTTGATTGGGTGATTCTCTTATACTTGATGATCATTTGATGCTGATGGATCCAGTTTGAAAATTTATGAAAAGTGGTCCTTGTAAGAAAAGAAGTAGGGGGTTGTAGCTCCCTTCCAGGAGAAAATGGAAAACGAGAGAGAGAGTTGTAGCTCTATGCAGGTTGCAGCCTGCGTACTGGTAAAGGACTGCACCAGTACAAAACCATTGTAAAAGAAGTTTCTAATTTGAAAGAAGATAGAGACATATTGCAGCAGGTGGTTTTCACCCGCATTGGGTTTCCACCTTATATCTGGTGTTCTTTGATGTGACTGTCTTCTTTTCTTGTTCATGCTCATTATTTATGGTATTGGTATGCAAAAATAATTCAAAGTATAAATAAGAAAGATTTGGCAAAAGAATTAGATAATACTGATTCACCCCCCCCCTCTCAGTATTATTGTCAACAGTTGGTATATCAGAGCAGGTCCTTCTGAAGAAGCTTGATCGCTTGAAGGAAGATTCTTTATCATGAGCAACTACGAGAAGGAAGCATCTATCAGGCCACCGGTTTTTGATGGGACAAACTTCAGTTATTGGAAGGTAAGAGTTACTGCCTATCTTCAATCTCTTGGTACAGAAGTTTGGAATATCGTAGAGACAGGATATGCTTTTCCTTCAACTACTCCTACAGATGCAGACGAGAAAAAGAAGTATGAAATAAATGCAAAAGCAGTCAGTACCCTATTAGGATGTATATCCCAATCGGAATTCATGAAGGTAATGCACTATAAATCCGCAAAAGAAATATGGGACAAAATTGTCACGAGCTATGAAGGAGATGAACAGGTAAAGCGTGCCAAACTTCAAACTCTCAGGATTCAGTATGAGACTCTCAAGATGTATAATGATGAAAGTGTGGCTAACTATTTTCTTCGAGTAGATGAAGTTGTTAATTGTATGAAAAATTTGGGTGAAGAAATAAAAGAGGCTATTGTGGTTGAAAAGGTTCTAAGATCATTGTCTCCCAAGTTTGAATCTAAGGTATCTGCTATAGAAGAAAAAGAAAATCTACGAATTCTTAATATGTCTCAGTTGCATGGGATTCTAACTGCTTATGAAATGAGAAAGGGAGGTCCATCAGATAGAAGAGAAGCTGCTTTCAAAGGAGAGTATTATGAGGCAAGTCACATACCAGAAGAAGAAGAAGAAGAATCAAACTTTGTCAAAAATCTTCA
>APFE030892871.1:65976-114793 GCA_000404065.3 Pinus taeda
ATATAATTCACTCCCAAAATCGCTCCCAACCTGGGAGCTTTAGAAAATGTCACTCCTCTCTCCTACTTCCACTTCCAACTTCTACTCGCACTTCCTACTCCCATGATGCCTTGCTCTAGAATAGACATGCATCACATTACTAAGACCTCTATGATCTATGTCTAATGTGTGTTTTAATATTTTTTACCTGTTGCTCAACTAGTTATCCTCCCAATTATTGGGCACTAGAGAAGACAAAAAATATGGCACCTTCACTCTTTCCTTACATTAGTGATGAACATGTTGAATGAAAGTGAAAGAGATAGTGATATTGATTATTACTCAGTAGAGGTCACATGCATGCCACAGGTGAAAGTGAAATAAAATATTGTTTGGTAGAGGGTGCATGCATGCTAAGGGAACACATGTCAAACTTTCAATTAATTCTAGTTTAGATGTTGTTTCAAATTTAGAAATTTCAGTTTTGGATAGTTTTTTCTATTATTATAGCTTTTCATTTGTTATTTTTATCTTTCATGATATATTCTTACTAAGAGGGTTTAGATCCTTAGTAAATTAGAACACTAAGTGTACTGGTCCTCTCTACCCATCCAGCTTCCAAATGCTTCATTCGTTCAACATTTGGTACCTGTTGGTTTTTCTTTTTGATATCATATAGTAGTTATATCCTATACTTAGAATTAATTAATTCATTCATTAACGAATTTCTTGTCTTCTTCAAGAGCACTGTTAACCAAGTTCATACATATCACCATTTTCTCTTGTAAACACTTTAAATCAAAAACTTCTCACCGTGCATCATTAATAATTTCTAATCTTTGGCATATGTTGTCAAGGAAATATTCCTTTAGTGAATTAGGTAGATTCGCAACCTTGTTAAATGTTTATGGTGTTCCTGCAACAGAACTTGACAATGAAGCTGACTGTATTGCTAGTGGAGTCATTAATAGAGGAACTGGATTTGCAATATCTTGTAGTTATTTAAATTTCCTTTTCAGCGTGTGATTTTTTGCAAGCACAGTGGTAATAGACTGAGTAATTGCATCATTCGTAGATTGACACAATACAATGAGCCCCATCCTACTAATGCCAAACAGATCAATATCCATGTGTTCTTGATGAATAATATTTTTATTTTCCACTTTTACCTTTTCAACTCTGAATTTTTTGTTGGCCTGTCATATTTTGCATTTTTCAATGTCATAAGATGTTCATCGAAAATAATGTCCTCTTCTATAATTTGCTCCATTATCTTATGATTCTTTGCTAAACACGTAACAACCCAGTTAGATGGTACATTGCTATCATTTTCCACGTCTATAGCTTGTTGAATTATTTCTCCATTTATGACACTTTTGGACTTGGATATTTGAAATGTATACATTTGGTCTGTAAATAATTTGAGAAAATTATCTTGCTCATTTCAGTGACTTGTTGACTCACCAATAACCAGTTTTCCAGAACCATGATTTTTCTCTTTCTTAGACTTATGGATGAGGTTGCACTAGTAGGTGGTGTGGAAGTTGGATATTGTTGTATATGATTTAGGGGTTTTTGTTTATGTCTTGCTTCATCTACTCTTTGGGTATTGATTGTTGATATTTGATACTTAATTGTCTGCAAATTTAATAAACTATGTGGTATGTAAACATATTTTGAATTAGACAAATATTTAGAAACATTGTTTTCTTGCACATTATGACATGTGAAAATTGCATTGGTTCTTTGTTCAAATGCAATTTAGGTTACTAGGGTAAAGAAAATGCAAATATTAGAGGCAAAAGAGAAATTAAGAGTAAATTAATAAAATAGTGTGTTGTATTTGATAGATTGATAAGATGTAATGACTAGTGCATGTGCTGAAACATTTGTTAGAGTTCCTATTTTCATAAAGTGCGAAATGAGAAAATACAAATCCTTAAAGAATAGTGCAAAAAAGGAAATAAGTTATAGAGAAAATTGCAAAAGAACCTAAGCAATTGAGAAAATGAACTGTTGAGTAATGTTGAATCCACCTAGTTGTGAGCCCATAAAAGTATGGCTAGTGCAAATGTCTATGTTTCTCTTCTTTTCCGTTGGAAGATTCAAATACCACTTGGTTGATTATATAAGTGAAAACAACTTTTTTCGTTTATGTGGCACTTGTATTCATTTCCAATGTCATGTAAATTTACAATTTTCCGCTCTAGTATCAATTCCTAATTGTTGTTGTTCTTCACTTGGAAACTACACGTACAACACTCTTAATAGATAACAATTGAAAATATCAAAACAAAAAATTATGGGAAGTAAGAGAAATAAGTATCGATATTTCAAAACCATCTTGTCCACTTACTGCACATTTTTCTCTTGATTTAATATCACTGAAAGACATGTCATTTAAAAATAAATCTGTGATACGATATAAGTTCATTGTCTATCTGTACTATGTTTTGAAAGGTTTTTCGGTGCATTTATTTCAGTTTAAATTGCTCAAAAATTGTCAACGATTTCTTGGATTCATGATTTTGGGTTGAATTTTTTACACAATCAAACAGTCGTACAATTTTTCAAAACAACTAAGTGCATATATGTTGTAAAAAATCTCATGATAATTATCTTTGAAACCGCCAACAATAACTAAAAACAATTGTAAATAATTAATTTTCATAGACATTCTTGGCTATCTGTATCATGATTTTATTTATTTACTTAGCTGCTCCCCACCACTAAATCATTGAAAATTCATTTTATTTTTATACTGTAATATGGAAAATGTTAAAGGGAACTTGATTTATGAACATTATGATACACAATTTTCAAGATCATGGTAGAAATATAATTTCCATAATGCATTCCAGCTAGTTGCATACACATTTTCTCATCATTTATGACAAATATTTTCATTTACTAAAATTATTAATCATGACCTAATAGTCCAATTCTAGTAGTTCTTACCACCATTTTTTCTTATCCATTACCAGATTCAAATTTGATTTATAGACACATTTAATACTTTCAATAATAGCAATTGAAAATACCAAATTGAACGCTAACAACAGCTGGTAAATAAATCCCGAAAATAGAAAATTATTTCCTTTATTACTTTGCTAACGGTTATTTCTTTAATGTTGTTTATATAGATGTCCTAAATAGTAGGGATGTATGAAATAAAATAAATACAAGTTTATTGTGATCATGCACATTATTCTACATGTATTCATTACAAAGAAATAAAAATATTGTGTACAGACACGATCACTTAACGTTAACACAAAATGATTCCAGGCCTTTGGTAATGCTCTATGTGTAGCACTAGTTATCTCTAGCTAATAATCAGGTAAATAACAATGGTTAATACTACAACTAGCTCATAAGAAAAGGCGTGAAAAATTCAATATTGATCTACTGGGAAAAATGCCAAAATGGTTTACGTTTAATCTTGTAATGAAGGCACTTAAGTAATTATTTTATTGACACTAAAACATGTCGCTAAACATTGACATACAACTTCCTCTGCATAGAGGTTAGTAGTTAACGTTTGAAATTGTTATTAATTAATGTGGGTCCTACATGTTGTGAGGAGGAAGCAATGCTTGCTTGCTTGGTTACTAAATAATAATTAAAAAAGAGATTGGTATATTTACTATTTTGATAAATACTAGTCAAATATTTGGGCAAAGTCAAAGCTCCCCCACACATGGATTTTTTGTCAAATGTGCACAACCATCTCTAGACAACTACTTCCATATTCAATTATGTCCTTTCATGGACACAATCAAAGAAATGCACACATGCATTTGTTCAAGACCTAGGTCATCTGGTAATCTAGGGGAATAAAGACACTTTCGTACAACTTCCTCCGCACATGACAGTCCTTAGATTTAATATTATTAAATAATGATTGTTACAATTGCCTTAGAAGTTAGTTCTCTTTCTTTGAAATGACAACATAATGGTTTCAAATATGTGCAGAAGGATGGTGTGTGGAACAAGGAACATAAACCTGCGAATTCACCTACATCCACACTTCGACGAAGCATATCACTATGTTTACGATATTATTGGTAACATTAATTGACAACTTAATAATATTATTTTTATACGTGTATAAGACTCCTTGCATAAGTAGATTTGTCAGGGAACACTTTTCGTAGTGTAGAAGAATCAAGTTCTTCTATGGTCAAGACTTTAGAAATCAAATGATTAAAGAATTAATCATATGTGTAGGGTTGTATTATTGAAAATATTTAAATAATAAATAAGGCATAGAAGTTGACTTTGGAGCATTGTATCTTAGATTAAATTTTCCACACTCACTCTCTACACTCAGACCAAGCTTCATAGTCATGCACACCAATGCTAAATCTATAAAATTTCATTGATTGAAAAAATAGTTCGTTTGAAATAAGATCATCCCATTCGAATATTTATCCCTCGAGACCCCTCCACACACACGCGCCCATGTTCACCCAACTTATTTTGTACAAGAATAACCACTTTGACACAACTTCCTCTACACAACCATATTCATACGCGCATGACTACCTACACACAACTTCTTTATGTAGCTAGTTGAAGAAGCTCTCAAGATTTCATTGGAGAAACCTGTAACACCCTCCTCCCACATCTACCCAAGTAACCGACCAACCGAGGTAACATGCTATGAGAGGCTACTATGGTTGTATTCGACCTCCTATGTGACCTTAAGGAAATGGAAGCGACAAAAACACAACAAATAGACCTTCCACATTAGTGACAAGACCCCTCATAACCATGTGAACACTTTAGGCAACTTTCCCCTGGGTCCCACTAAAATTTCTGATGACTTTTCCTCTGGAGGCTCTCATGTTATGGGCATGCCAGCGTCCAGAGACCTCTAGACACTCTCACAGCCCTACATGCTAGTGTCCAAGGACCAATTTGTTCAGTTTTGTGCCAACATCCCCGGGAATTGAGCCACTTTTTTCTGGCCCAGAGCCGAGGTCACTACCCAGAATGGTAATAGAAGTAAAATAATAGGGAAAAAATGAAGTAGAAGAAATTAGTTAAACAATAGATGAACCAGATCCCTAATAGACATGACAGGCATTTTGTCAAACATATCACAAACATATAATCTACAAGTGTAAACAACATAATTAAGCATAGGGATCTCATAATTATCTAAGAAACGCTAAGAACCATTGTTCCCTCATGTCATTTGATGCATTATCATCTATTAGGTCATAGACACATTGTCCATTCATTTAAAAGTAAAAGCATACATAGAACCATACATATTTGTTGTCATAAAACATACATATAAGAAACATAGTAACAACATAAATACCATAAATATATCAACCATAAAATCCACATATAAACCAATACATTACACATGAAAACCAATGGAATGAATTTCTCATTATTGGATGCAAAAACCAATTGAATATGGGAATACAATCACTAGTACAAAATTACTAATTAGTTACTAAAAAGATAACTAAATTTTGCATATAAACAACCATTTTTTAGTCGACAACTAGTAGTAGCTAATTTACAGTATCTTATAACGCAATCAAATTTTAGTCATTTTTAGATTAGTCATTAATTGCTTGTTTCAATTTTATTGTCTAGTAGTATATTTAGTCATAAATTTAGTCATTAATTGTCACACTTAATGACCAAATATAAAACAAAATATATTACTATATGATCACTCGAGAAAACAAATTAATGACCAAAAGAATACAACTAAAATGTTGGTCGTATTTTAAGATACTGTAAATTAGCTACTAATAGTCATATATATGTAAATTTTAGTCATCGTTTGAAACTAATTAATGACTAAAGAAATATGACTAAATTTTGTTCATGTTATAAGATAATGCAAAATTAGCTATTGATAATCATATACATGAAAACTTTTGTTGTCATTTGTAATCACAAATTTATCATTTGGAATAATCATTTATCTGTTTTTGTTAATTTCACATTCATTATATAAATGACTAATTTAGTAGTTTATATTCATTTCATTTACTTTGATTACTAATAATTATAAACAACTAATTTAGTCATATATTCATTTTATTTGTGTTCATCATTAATCAATATAAACTACTAATTTAGTATTTTAAATTGATTTTGTGTTCATTATTAATTAACATAAATTAATTAGTATGAAAATGTCATACAACGTGTATGTTCATCTAGTATAAAAACACAAAGTTACATATGTTAATTACAATACTGAACAATATCAGGTGCAACTATAAAAAATTCAACCACATAAGTTATATTATATGAAATTTCAAGTATTACAATATGAGTTTCCAACTTAATATTGGCTAGGCTAGAATTTACACATGAAATATTGTTTCATCACTTCAAATTATCACTGTGTTGCCAAGACATTATAGGTGAATTCACCAACTATGAAGACTGACCAATAGTCTATATGTGTGTGTCTCATGTGATATATTGTCTTTAAGGGTGTCACTATACCGGTTCTCTTCTCTCTCTCTCTCTCTCTCTCTCTCTCTCTTTGCATTTGTCACCTCGGTGTTATTGTTCTCATGTTTCTTTAATTCCTGCTTCTCACCATCAATACTGAGTTCCTCTTCTGAAATGAAATAAGATATAATGCATAGTATAAGAAATGCAATATAATGAACACTAGAATATAAACTAAAGTCGACTATAAATGATATATACGACATGTACCTCAACATTAGCTATGTCAATTCCATTTTTCCCCAGAAAAGAAAGAAACTCGAACAAGTTTTCTTCAATTCGGCGTTAGTGGCCACTATGTGGTCAGATGACCTGTATAAAGAAAACAACTAAAACATCACGATAGAAAAAGAACACCTTAGGAACTTAGTATTCAAACTTTAGGAAAATATTAGGCACAATCATGCCAACTAAGTTACATGCTAAAAAGTTAAAGCTATAGATAACTTGTGAAAAGAAATGGAAAGAAAAGGACAACATGTAATAAATAATGTATGCCAACTAGTTGGAAAATTGCATCATAGAAGAAAATATTTCTCCTATGGTTACCCATACATTAGGGTGGGTATATCTAATTTTATCTCAAAGCCCAAAAACTCCATGAACTCAACAACATAATTAATGGATAGACAAGCTACCCTTTGGAAAAATGCTCCAAAATCTGTCCCAAATAATTTAGAATTTGTTACAGCTTCAACAAGCACCTGAAATCACAAAGAAAGAAAATAAAAATACTAAATATTCAAGGAAATGATTGAAATATACCAACAGTGAGACGCAAACATCACTCATTATAAGGTTTACTAGTATCTAGTTCATTAAAATACTCATAAATTATTGTTGTAATTTCTATTTTTTGTATTTAAATCGACATGTTTCCATCATATAGTTCTATTGGGTTGTGTGCCCAACAATAAAATATTTTTTTGCATAGGTTCCATGCCATTTTCAGCCTCAAAACAAAAATTATAGATTGAGGTAAATTTTCTCTTCTTGATTTATTGGCACCTTTTTCAGTGTTATTGCATTAAATTTCACTTTGAATTATAGGTAATAATACACTGTTTTCCGTGTGAGCTTTCATCACTTAATCACCTACTACTCTTTGTTTTCTATTTAGGCTTCACCAATTGTTTGTTGCATCATATTTTGTCTCCTAAAGTCATCTAGGAACTTCCCCTTGTGATTTGGAAGCACGAACCATAAGTGCATAGAAAGAGTACTTAGTGATAGTGTACTATTTCTAGTTACCTTGGAATTGGATGGTTTCAACTAATAACATTTTGGCACCATTGTTAGGGAACAAACTAGGCTTCTTGGTACTATTTCATTGGTGGGTATTTTATTTTATTACAAATATTTGTATTCACTTGACAACTTTCTCAAGGTCAAGAACACCTAAAAATTTACCTAGGATTGATCCAAAGCAAGGTGTTTATCCATTCTAGGAAAATATTGAAAATAGATTTCAACAAGAAAGAATCTAGGATTATCCTTTACAAACTGGTAATAGAGTGGTAAGTAGTTCTTTTGTTGTTGTTATTCTTTCAATTTCAATAACTATTGTGTTTAGTATTATTGTTTTCAATTCCTACCATAATGACAAAAGGACACAATCAATTCTGCCACTATAGGGGGATCTACTAAGGACATTTTGTATGGTAATGACTAAAAGAATATGCCTAAATTTTAAGGTAATAATGTTATTTATATAGAAGATAATCTTGAAAAGTTTACATATCACCTAGAGGACTTCAAGGTCACTCATGAAGATGTTAAAGACGAGGTCCTAAATGGTTTAATCCACAAGATAAGGTCAAGAAGGTTAAGGAAAAATTGACTCCTTCCGATTCAAATATTGTTGATGCATCCCCTTCAGCTTGGGGTAAACCATGTGAATCTTGCACATGCGACATAGGGTGGAAACTTATAATATATTTTCCTTGGTAACTCAAAATTATGACAAAATAGATCAGGGTTTTTTTCCTAAAATTATTGAGAATGCATTTTGAGCAAGGGATGAGGATGAGATTCACTGTAGTGATCAAGTACATATTTTAGCTGAGTGAGAGAAATATGAGGCAATGGATAATTCTCAGAGGGATGTAATTAGTGAGAGTAACTGATTAGCCATTTTGTACTAGTTTCTAGGAAGTTGGAAATGGGATGAAAGTATGTAAAGGGGAGGATCCCTTCACTGTGTCTAGACCAGATTGTCATCTCTCAAATATCTTATTGGCCACCCTTCACAACCTTACTATATTCTCGTTACGGGATGCTAGGTCAAAAGATAAAGCTTTATTCGATAGCGTCATTTGGGATTCAATTGAAACCTTAGGGTTGGAAGGGGCTATGGAAGTAGAATGGTATTAATACTTATGTAGATTAGCCTTCACTCATATATGTCTCAGGGAGGACAACAATGATGAGCTTACATGGTAAAAAAATCTGCAAACTGGAATCTATATAACAAAACTGGGACACTCATCTTTGATGGAAAACTAGGCAAACAACATCATCCCATGGTGATGGTCTCATATTTGGAAATGGAAAGATTCAATGAAATCCAAGCTTACCTTATAGATATCCCTGAGTAAAAAACCTTTAAACATAGGAAAACATAGTCAAGAGGGGATGGTAAGATGCTAGTTAGTTCCCTGTTTGCTAGAGAAATTTCAATACCATTTTCCATCTTTGTAGATTTCCATTACTCTCAAGATATATGGAGTATCTCCATCAATAATCTAAAACCTAAAATAAATTGGACTAATAACAATTTTCTCCTTTGTATACAAAATTGGATTTATGATGTTGCATTTATTTGTTATATTCCTTTTCCTTGTTGTTTCATTTACATGTTTTATTGGGATCGAAATGTATGCATTTTTTAGGATGAATTTACCCCAGTTGAAGTGGTTGTAATTTTAGTGACCAAACTATGTGAGGAATCAAAGCTCAAGCCTAATCCAAGAAACGAAAATGTTCCATTGATGCCTCATATTGATTATGAAGTTCGTTGGGGAATTTTTGATGGAGACAACTAGGGGAATCCTCATATATCTTGTGTTGGAATCATTATTCATCTTAATTTATCTCACTACTTCCAAATTCAATATGTGTTAGGAAATGGTACAAATAGAAAATTTGAGCTTTCTAGGTTATTTTCTCTTCTTCATGTTGCCTCTCTCTATGGTATTCAATAGATTCAAGAAAATTTAGTGATTCCAAGGTGGTAATATATTGGTAAAATGGAAATAATAGACTGGAATCCAACAATATTCATCATCTGATCATTCTAATTTTCCAATACATTCAATCCATGGAAAATGTTTATTTCCTTCATATTTTAGAGAAATCAACCATACTATTGACATGTTGTCCAAGGAATCCTTGGAATGTGAGGTGGGTTTGATTTTTTACTTGAATATATGGAGGGTCAAGAGGTAAAAACAATATCCTTTTTCTTTTAGTATTCTTATGAAATATATTTAAATCCTATTTTAGGTTGAAGGTATGTATGTCAAGATTATTTTTTCCATAAGAATGATTTTTATTTAGAGGTAAGTTCTAAGCTACCTCCCTTTGATGCTAATTATTGAACAGGAAGGTACATTGGAAGGGGTGCTCGCTCTAATGCTAACTTAGATACCTCGACATAATAGGTATTGCCACTTGTTGGCCATTTGATCCAATAAGTTCCTCACTTCCACTACCTCTCATATAATCCTTTCCATCGCAAGTAGCATTCTTTTGAGATTGATAGCCAACAATCATGTGATTGAAAGTGTAACAACAGAACTTCAAATGGAAAAAATCTAAAACTGTACCTTTCCCAATCCACCTTTCTTTAAGTTGTCCTCTCCTGTCATACTTTTCAATGTTAATTGGTAACTACATTCATGCCAAGGGAAAAGATTGAGAAATATGGTTATGATACAAAAAACAACAAGGCCAAGATACTAGAAAATATGGAACATTTTATGTCAAAAATGTAGCAATGTCATGATGCTATGTTGGGTGTGTGTTATATTCTTTCCATGACTAGTCACATGCAGGGGGGTCACAGGGGGGGTACCACGGGGCTGATATCCCCCCTGTATAGGGTCTGGGGCCCTAGAAAAGTTTTTTTGGACCGTATGTTAGGTGGGTGGACCTACTTATGGTTTTACACATGGGTTTCGACCATGGTTTTGGCCGTGATGGTTTTCTTCCTATGGTATTTTGTAGATCCAGTCAAGAGAACTACAATTATGCTCTAATCTAGGATTAATGGATTGGGATTTATGAATGCTTCAACATGTATATATACTTATTGTAACATTTGAAGGATAATAATGAAAAATCAATTTGGTTGTCTCGGTTTTGGGATCCAGGGCAAATCTCTATGTATTTGTTTTATCTTCTCTCCATTGTTTATTTTCTGTTTTTAGAATTCATATCCAGGAAATATCTATATAGGGTTAAAACTTACATTTGGTACCAGAGCCATTTTGGCTTCAAGGGGACACCTTTGCTACTGAGGGATTTTTCTCGGGCTTGTGGTAGACCCTGTTCAGTGGGAGATATGCAATATTGGTTCTTGTGGTGAAAGAAGATGGTGGTAGTGGAAAAATAGAGATCGAGAAATTTAATGGTTAGAGTTTTGAGTTGTGGAAGCTCAAGATGGAGGATCTATTGGTGGATAAAGATCAATGGATCACGATAGATCTAGGTACTAAAAAAACAACAATGTTAGCAGAAGATTTGTTCAAGTTGGATCATAAGGAAAAGAGCAAAATATGATTTTGTATTTCAGATTCAATATTGTTGAATGTATCAAGGGGAGATACAATGAAGGATTTATGGGTCAAGTTAGGGACTTTTTACCAATCTAAGTCTCTGGTGAAAAAATTGTTCATGCAGAAAAAACTATATAACCTGAGGATGAACGATGGAGACTTGGTGATAGAGCATCTAAACTCCTTTAATACTATGGTAAGCTAATTTTTATATATTGATAGATGAAGATAAGTGCATTAGTTTTCTGTGTTCTCTACCAGACTTGTGGGATAGTCTGTTTGTTGCAATAGGTGGCAATACAACTACCTTGAAGTTTGATGAAATTGTCTCATCCTTGCTGTCAGAGGAGATGAGATAGAAAAATATGGAGAGCTAAAAAGGAGATGCCTTGCTTGCACAAGGACAATCCAAAAACATAAACAAAAATAATTCCTTGAGTGGGAGATCTAAATCTAGAGGGAGATCTAAATCTCTAGGAAAACCTATAAAGGTACATTGGAAATGTGGAAAGGAAGGGAACTTCAAAAAGGAATGTAGATATAAAGCTCTTAAGAAAGGAAAGGGATCTGATGATTCTCCTTATACAGAGGAAAAACCACCTTAGTTTAAGGTGGGGATGTTTACTTGGCTTCTTCTTCAAGTACACAAGTAGATCATGAGGCATGGTTGATTGACTTAGCTGCATCCTTTCACTTCACTCCCTATAGGGAGTGGTTCTGTGAGTATGAGAAATATGATGGTGGTGATTTATTATTAGGGGATGACATGAAGACTAGAATCATCGAACGTGTAAAAGTCAAGATTAAGTTGCAAGGTGGAAGGATTAGAATACTTCTGGGTGTTTTGCATATTCCTACATTCACTAGAAATTTGATTTTTGTAAGAAAGATGATGATGTAGGTGTAAAAATAGTGTTCAAGAAAGACACCTGCAAGATGATTCAGAGAGCACTAGTATTGATGTGGGGAGTTCAAATTGGAACTATGTACAAGCTTTTGAGCAATACTGTTATTGATGGATGCAACAATTTTGTGTTTCTTATAAGTGGAGCATAAAATATAGTGGTCTTTGGAGAAATGACCATGTTATGATATGGTAGAAGGTATGTCTAATTTATCTTTGGATTTCGATTTTTGTGAACATTGTGTATATATGAATCATAATCAAGTGATTTTCCCCTCTGGTGCTTAAGAGGGCGAAAGGGATATTAGATCTTGTGCACATTGATGTGTTTAGACCTGTGTCAGTTCCATCACTGGGTAAGTATGTGTACTATGTATAATTTATAGATGAATTATCAATGAGTACATTGATATATTTCCTCAGGAAGAAATATGAAGTCTTTGACAAGTTTAAAGAATTATGGCTCTGGTGGAAAATGAGATAGAGAAAAATATAAAGGTGTTGAGGACAGATAATGGTGGAGAGTTCTGTAAGAAGGAATTTGAAGAGTTTTGTAAGAGAGTTGCAGAAAGAATAGGACATTTATGGAAAAGAAAAGAAGCATGCTTAGTGGTGCCGGGTTAGGACAAGAACTTTGGGTAGAGGCGGGGGAGACTACATGTCACCTGGTTAATAGATCACCTTCATCAACATTGGAGGATAATACTCCACATGAGGAATGGATTGGTAAGAATCCCTCTCTTTCAAATTTGAGGGTATTTGGATGTGATGCATATGTACATGTTCCAAACGAGAAAAGAACCAAGTTGGATAGTAAATATGAAAGGTGCATCTTTATTGGGTATAAGGTTTAAAATGTTATAAGCTTTGTAACCCAGAAACAAGGAAGGTTTTTTACAACTGAGATGTGGTGTTTAGAGAGGTGAAATAATTTATTAAACATGAAGTACTAAAAAAGGAGTATGAGAAGATAGAGTTTTAGCTAAAGGTGGAATAATCAGACTCTACAATAGAACATGAATCAGAATATGAAGAGCCCCAAACTTTAGTTGTGAGAAGGTCAGTTCGAGAAAGAAGGTAAGAAGAAAGGTATAGTCCATCTACTTTTTGTTCAAATTTTTCTTTATCTATTATTGATGATGATCCAAAAATTTTCAGGGAGGAAGTAGATTCAGAGGATGGAAAACTCTAGAAAGAGGCCATGGTTGATGAAATGGCATCTTTGGACAAAAATGAGGCTTGGGATTCGGTGGAGTTTCTGGTTGGAAGGAAAGCCATTGGAAGAAAATGGGTGTTTAAGAATAAGATGAATGTAGAAGGCTTGGTGGAGAAATACAAAGCTTGGTTGGTAGCAAAAAGTTTTTCCAGGGTGCCAATAATTAATTTTGGTGATATTTTTTCTCTTGTTGCCAAGGTAGCTTCTATTAGATTACATTTATTTATTTTTGTTGATTTTTATTTCAAGGTATAACAGATGGATGTGAAGACAACATTTATTCATAGGGATTTGGAAGAAGAGATCTACATGAAGCAACCTGAAGGCTTTGTGGTGAAGGGAAAGAAAGAATTGGTATGCAGGTTAAAAAAGTCATTGTATGGGTTAAAATAGTCATCAAGGATATATTATTAGAAATTTGATACATGTATATGGGGATTTGGATTCACCAGAAGTAAAGAGAATCATTATGTGTATTTTAAATTAATTGGTCAGTGTGTTATTTATTTGGTCTTGTATGCGGATGATATGTTGTTGATTGGAAATGACAAAGAAATTATCCAAGATTTCAAGACCCAATCGTCCTCCGAATTTGAAATGAAGGATATTGGTGTTGCAAACTATATTTCTGGCATGGAAATTAAATGAGATTGGGCAAAGAGAAAGCTCTGGTTAAACTAAAGGAAGTATGTCGAGATAATACTATAGAGGTTTAATATGCAGGATAGTAAACCGGTGAAGGTTCCTATTCCTATAGGTGTAAATTTATTTGCTGAATAGTGTCCCAAGACACAAGAAGAGGAAGAGGGCATGTCTCATTTTCCATACACAAGTGAAGTCAATAGCTTGATGTATGCAATGGTATGTACTAGACTAGACATTACACATGCAGTGGGAGTATTGAGTAGGCTTATGTCAAAACAAAGTAAGGATAACTGAATAACAGTGAAGCGAGTTTTCAGGTATTTTGATGGAAATAATGATTATGGTCTGTGCTACCAAGGAAGACTAGGACTGGAAATTTTTTTGGACATTCATGACCTTGTTTATGCAGACTGGGCTGGAGATATGGATCAGAGAAGATCTACAAGTGGGTATGTATTTAATTTTTTTGTAGGTGCATTCAATTGGATGAGAAAGAGACAGTCTATAGTGGCACTTTCAACTAGAGAGGTAGAACACATGGCAGTCACTCATGCAAGAAAGGAAGCAGTTGGGTTGCAGAGATTGTGTTCAAGTATGAGGTTGGTACATTGAGCTATAAGGATAGACTGTGAAAGCCAAAGTGAAATTTTCTTGGCAAAGAACCCTGCTTATCATTCCAAGACAAAGCATATTGATGTTCAATATCATTTTGTGAGGAATATGATTAAGGTATAAAAGGTGTTACTGGTAAAGGTGGACACTTTAAAGAATGTTGCAGATGCATTCACGAAGTCTGTGAGAACTAAGAAGTTTTATTGGTGTAGAGAAAAAATGGGGGTTGTAGGGTTGGACCAATGACTAAGCTCTCTTATGACCCCCTGTGTGGAAAAGAAAACAAGTGGGAGAATGTTAGGTGTGTGTTATATTATTTCCATGAATAGTCGCATGCACAGGAGGGTCACAATGGGGGCGATAGTAACCTTTGTTTGTTGCACCAAGTGTAGCAGGGGGGTCATAGTGGGGTGATGGCCCCCTTGTATGAGGTTTGAGGTAGCACCCTAGGAATTTTTGTTTGGACCCTATATTAGGTGGGAAGACCTACCTATAGTTTTGTGCATGGGTTTCAGACATGGTTTTGGGCATGATGGTTTTCTTCCCATGGTATTTTGTAGATTAGGTCAAGGGAACTATATTTATGTTCTATTCGAGGGTTAATGGATTGGGTTTTATGAATGATTCTACATGTATATACATTTATTGTAACATTGAAATGATAATAATGAAAAATCAATTTGGTAGGCCCAATTTTGGGATCTAAGCAAAATCTATATATATTTGTTTTTTATTCTCACCATTGTTTATTTTCTATTTTTAGAATTTGTATGCAGGTAATTTTAGCACAAGGTTAAAACCTATAGCTTGGAACTGAACCAGTTTATAAAATTCGAGAAAATTTACCAGAGAACTCAACAAACAATATTTATACATTAAAAGAAGAAATACCCCAAAATGAAACATTTCACAAAATTGAAGAAACATCAACTACCAATATATAAATGAAAGGATAACATTTCTACACTCAATAGATTGCTTTTCAAAGTCATTAACTTACTCTGAAATGACAATTGTCACCAAATAAATTTTCTACCAAGAAAACCTGAAATAAGTACCATATAGGAGAAACAAGAATCTTACATCTGTTAAAATTGTCAAAACAATAGTGTGAAAATTTGTATTGCGTAGACATTTATCTGGCAGAGGATTAAGCGAATTCTTTAAAATTGAGAAGACTCCTCAGTCTAAGAATTATTGTTGCAATTGCCTACTGTAGCAACCATGCCAATAATTAAATAAAAGCTAAATGGAAATTAAAAAGAACAATTCTAATATTACAACATTTTATTCTATATAAAATTATATCAACATCGTAATTTACTAAAATAGTCTTTGTAAGGTCATCTAGCATTTTAACCACATTCCTAATCTAGACATACAACCTGAAGACTATGGAATCATGGTCCAATATACATGATCCTTCGTCCTTTCTCCTTGTGTAGACATCTTACTTTTATGAACGATATACTACATGCTTCATTATATATTTGACCAAAGTAAGAGGTAAACCACAAAATTACATGACTGACATTAGAATCGGACATCATCAAAATGGGAAAAATGCCATTCAAAAGCACTAGGTGCCAAAGTTGAGAACCAACACATATCGTACACCAATTGTCTCTATCAACATTTCCCTATTTTTAGATATCCCAAAAGAGACTCACATACATTCAATGTCTACAACAACAAGATTCCTCTATAATTCTTGGAGAACAAGTAGGCATCATTTGCGTCTGGCTTCTTGGATATCTCAAAAAACAGTAAGAAAAAAAGGAGGAGGGAGGGTGCAATTTGTAATGAATAGGAATCAGGGACAATAAGGTCACACTGACCAATGCCAACTAATTTAATTCCACACACGATAATAACATTGATACAAGATTTGAAGAAGGAATGTTGAGAAATGTACGCCTTTCATAAATGAATGGGCTTCACTGGTAAAAAATGGTGGCAATTTAACTTTACCCTAGATGATTTTATCTTGTATCTTATGGTGGTTACCAATGAAGGGATGCTGCAAAACACACAAAAGATGATGCTCATATGTGAATTAACCAACCGATGCATTGACACTTAAAATTTTTCGTATGTATAACTTCTTACTTGTCCAGTGAGTATCTCATATAATAGAATTATAAAACTCCACCAATCAACAACTTTATCATGGAATTTAGCCTTAATAGTTTAATTTTCCATGTACTCTGGAGTCCCACACATACTATTGGATTGACCTGGCTCATCTACTTCCTTTGCTAGCCCAAAATCACTCAACTTAACCTAAATTGTTACCCAATGGGGATTAGCAATTGTGATACTTTGAAATTGGAATATGAATATCGATCAAGAAGATTCCATTACTTTGAAATAACAAGGATATAACATGAAAAAAGGCATAAACATTTTATTTACATTAACCCTAGCTATTTTCCCCACTACCATACATGAGAGAATGAATATAAGTCATATTATGATAATTTAGGCAGGAAACATGCACTTACATGGCCTTTAGAGTCTAGAAGAATGTTCTTTGGTTTTAGATCCTAGTGCATGATCCCATTTTGATGTAGAAACGATTTATGCAATGTAAACCTGACCTAAATCCTCACTAGAAAACAAATATTAGATAAATGTTTAATAAAAATCAAGCACATTTAGAGAAATAAATATCGAGGCCTGCAAAGTAGGACATTAGATGGTTGAAATATTAGAAGATACCCGAAGAGACTTTGTCATTGAAGTTGAAAGAGATTCCCACCTTTTATAAAAGCCAATATGAGATAAAGCTTATATTTATTTTGAATACATAGAACAAACAAAGTGTAATAAAGAATGGTGATTGTTTTCAACATAAACAGATTCTAGTAGAGGTTTTGTTTAATTATTAAAATCAAATACGCACATGAGACACACAATGTATGGAAGAGAACAATGAATGTAATTCATTAATAACATGATGCAATAAGAGCATATCAGGTAGCCTGATGTTATACTACTGACATTTACACAAACACTAACACAAGGAATCTCATATAATCGATCACCTTGAAACCATAAATACACACTTCAATTTGTGACCCCAAAGTTAGAGTTTCTAACTAAACAATCCCAACCTACAATAATGGGTTTCAACCTAGATGAATTTGAATCAGGCACAAATCCTACAACTTAATATGTAGTCTAGCATAAAATTTAGAAAAACCTTACCTAAATAATCACAAAATTCATACCTAATGTCAAAATATCCACTCTCAATGTCAGAAACTCAATATTCACACTTTTTACCTTAATATCATATAATCGATCACCTTGAAGCCACAAATACATGCTTTAACATGTGACCTAAAAGTTAGAATCTCTAACTAAAAAATCCCAACCTACAATAATGTGTTTCAACCTTGATGAACCCCAATGAGGCACAAATCCTGCAACTTAATATGCAATTTGCCATAAACGTAAGAAAAACCTGACCCAAATAATCACAAAATTCATACCTAATGCTAAGATATCCACTCTCAACGCCAGAAACTCAATATGCACACTCTGGACTTGAATCAAGAATACATAGATAAAGTGAAATCAATAATAGCCCCAAGTTTGAATTGAATCCATTTTTTTTTAGTATTTCCAAATTGAGAATTTCAGCTAGTGGAAATGCACTATTGTGTTAGGTTGGATTGCATGAATGGATGGTGTGCAGATTGTTGTGTCAGATTGATGGTATAACATTATTTTGTTTGTGGTTGATTTGAAGTATTTATGAGGTACATGTTGATGTTTTGTAGGGCACAAACTATGTTTTTGGATTAAATATGGTGTGTTGGAACTTGTCACTGGCTTTTATGTCAACAATATGGGTATTGAATTTCTGGTGTTGAGAGTGCAGATATCAACATTCTGTAATGAATGTGACAAACACATTGTACACTATTTCATTTATAAACCCTATGACAGTTAGGTCATCTAACCACCTACCTCACCTTATAATCATTATAATTAATTATTGCATGGTCATTAATTAATACAACCTTCTATATTTATGGCGTACCAGTAATTTAAAACACATATGTTTGGAAATAAGCCTGTCATTGAACTAGAACTCTACCTTGAAAGAGTGTAATTCTAGAAGAATACTACATTAATCCACTTCTAATCATATTCATTCAACTTGAACAAATAGATAAGGAGAAACATTACTCGAATTTTATGAAAACAGGGATATGGCATAGTTACAAGCATATACTTTTAACAAGATGCATGTCCTAAATTACATATATTAGATTGGCATGTAGTATCAACAAACATAATTAGGGAAAGGACTGTGAAATGGACATACTGAAACATATTCTACAGTTTACTAGTGGTGGACCTATGTCATTGGAAAGCAAAAATGAATGTTAGTGTACACATAAGAAAGAATGGAAAGTAGATTTTGCCTCTTGCAAGGACTACAAATCTAGTTTTGGTACCCATTTGTGTGGTTACAAAATGACTCACAATGGTACTAATATTTTTAGTATATATATATATTTGCTTCTATGTGTAGTCTATTCAAATAATACTTTATTTATTTTGTAGAATCCCTTTCTGTCAACTCGAATACAAGGAATGTTTCATAGGAAATTTGAGAATATAGAAATTTCTTGCTGGTAGTTGTGATGATATTAATGAGAATATAGAAGAAACATAATTGAAAATAGCACATATATATAATTGACTTGCAAAGTGTAGTTCTAAAGTGAAAACTCCATAACAGATCAAAACTATTAGGCCATACATGAGGAAGGGACACATTCTACAGATATATAATGGAAGATGAGGGCACCAAAAGAGAACTAGTATGCAACTTTATAAAACCAAAATGGAATTTATGATTTAAATTGTAGGAAAAAAAATTGTAACCAATATTCAAAGAGAAGTGTAATGGCACGTGGAAGGATTATATGAGCTAAAACAATAAAGGGATGCTAAATCCTTGTCATAATATACCTTTAAAATTTTATGTATTCATCATGATTCTTTTCCATAATTCTATCTTTCCTCATAACTTTCATAACATAAATCTCTAATTTTCCATTTATTTTAACGTAGAACACGTTACGAAATGCACCTTGTCCAACCACCTTAAGCAACTCAATGTTGCCAACTCCAATGTTTTGATTAACCTTGAGCTGGCAGGAATTAGGGTCTTTTGAGCTTCCCAATGAGGAAAGAAAAAACTTGTTTCTAGGTCCTTCATCATTACTCTCAGGTTTTTATAATAAATGTCCTTTCTCATCTTGATCTATTTTATTAAAAACAAGTTTGCTTAGCAACCATCCAAGTTTAAGTTCAGGATATGGGCCAGATAACAAGTGAGACTGTATGTTTATGGTTTGAGAATCCTTAATGGAAAAAATTCCACCAAATTTCTCTATTGAATCCACAACAAGACCAAATATATCTAAAAATTCAATCTCCTCATATCCTAGTAGTCCATTTGATTCTTGAAAATGCAATTGAAATATTAAAATGAAAGACTTGCACTTGTGACCTTTGAGAGCACCATGCACCCTTGTAGAAACCATTGCTATAGATACACCACAAAAGGAAACACTCTGAGAACAAACTTGAGAAAATGGGCACTGTCATAAACCAATGAAAAATCAGGAATTCATGTGAAAAGGAAAGTCAATATCCAGAAATAGAACCTTCCCCTATTTCCCCTGTTACAAGAAATACCATATGCAATAGTGTAGCTTGAACTGATATGGTACACTTTGACTTAAACTTTCATCATAACAAACCCAAGCAGTTTAGTTTTCAAATCATAGACTACAAAAGAACCATAGAAAGAGTAGCATATGTTATATTTGAAATACTGGGAATTCATAAGAAGCAAATATTTAATTGAAAATTGAGACTCCCAAATAGGGAAAAAACAAGGTTCTAGAACTTCAATTTAATGGTGATATAAAAATTATGGAAAAAGAGTAGAAAGAACCGTCCTTAAATTGCAATATATTATGCATAGAGAGAATATTCAACAATACAAAACTTTTTTTGAACAATCATAAACAAACCTACAAGAAGTCTGCTTGCAAAAGAGAAAATTTCATAGAAGACATTTAAAAAAAATAACATAAAAGAATTATGAGGCAGGAAGAAGATGATAATTTTGCACTGGAGAACCTTTTCTGAGATGTTGTGATTTCTCAGTTAAAAATGCATGAAGAGGCCACCATTGATTTGATTTCTTACAACTTACATATGTGATATATAATCACTTGGGATTAGAGTCTTAGGATAATCCATGAAGATGATTACTTAGATCCATTATTTCTTGGGTCTTTCTAAATAAACAATCTAAAAAGAGGATTTCCAAGAAGACCTATGTTAACATTAAAAGGTATAGTAAATAAAATCCACTTTTTCTAGGATATTTCTCCATAAACAATCTAATAAGGGGAATTCCGTATAGAAATTATGATGTTGAAATTAGAAGAAAACACAATATGTGATCAAGGTCAAACCAATTGCCATGTTTTCTTACCAATTATGCTACCATGTATGTTTTCAAGCCCTTATCCATTACAATCATTTGTCCATTGGTTTGGGGGTGATAAATTGAATTATACTACAAATCACTATCCAATTTTTTGATGTCCTCCATAAGTGTTATAGACCCATTTGGGCACATCACTCCCATCATCTAGATCAATGTTTTAGGGCTTATCAAACCCTAATTTTAGTTGCTACATGCCCTAAACAAGTCAACCTTTTGAATGCCTCCTTCCCAAATAGTTTCACGGCTTGAAGACATCCTGAAATGACCTTTAGAGGGATTAGCGCAATTAGGCTCATGTAAGGGTGCACTGCAGAGCAGTTGAGTCCATGCCAAGGTGCTCTGTAGAGCACTTAGGCCCTCTTTGACTTACGCTGGGTGAGATTGATCAAAATTCACATAGGGTTTTGGGAATATTATTATCTTCTGGAGCCTTTTAGAAGATTCCCACACTTATCATCTCCTATGAACTTGAAAATGGATGAGGAATGAGTTAAGATACATCCTATCCTCTCATCCCTTCCTCCATGGAACTAATTCTAAGAATGGAAGGCCATTCAACACTCTCATTGATGACAAAACCTCCTCCATCTTCCTATAAATTGAGCACTCATCTAAGTGATCAAGGGGATGGACTTTGATGATTGTAAGGAGATAATGTTATTTTTAGAATTGAGACTATTGTAAGTGTCATTATGCTACTGGATTTTCATGCTTATGATGTGATGTGGATGGAGCCAAAGCTTGAGGAGTGACTTCGAATCAGGATTCATGGTTGTAATTCTTCCTTCTATTCAATAAAGTATTTTCACCTTTTTCCATATGCTTATCTTGATTTGTGATGCTTATATGTGTGAATGTATCTGATTCCATTTAATTGTAATCAATAGACATTTTACTTTGATCGGTTATTTGTCTTCTATTGATGTTTATAGGTACTTCTCAAGCATGTTAAGTACGGGAAGGAGCGAGAGGATATATACAAAGGAGACAAGAGGAAAGAGAAAGTACAAGTAGGTCCTCTCATTCTCTTTTTCTTATCTATTGTTTATAGATAAAGGTTAAAGTGCTTTAAACTGTTGTTCTAGATATAACTAATATCTAGGGAATTAGTATTTATCCGTAGAAACCAAATTCTTCATAAAAAATTGATGACTCCCCTGGGGAAAAATCATCATTCCAAGTAGCTTATACACATCCTAGGAAACTCCAACAGACCTTACTCCCTTTCATAGATTGTATTTCAATCTTGTTCGAGTGAATCTTGGTCAAAAACTATGTTTAGTTGCCTCTTGCAATGGCTTACTATCACCAATGCAGGCTTGTGAGGGACACAGTGCACTGCAGAGCACTCTTGGCTTAGGGACAATGCTCTAAAGTGCACTATCTCCCATTCAGAGCTATGTTGATCCTCCTTGGGTCAGTTTTCCACCTTTGGATAGGTTTTTTCACCAAATTTCTTCTATTTGATTACTTGTTGAATGATCAATGAATGTCATGTCTCTGAAATTAGAATTGTATCTCATTTTCTAGCCCTACTTTGAATTGATTGATTAATGTTTCTTAAATGATTTATTTTTCATTATCAATTCGTCATCAAAGTTAGATTATAGTTGATTAATTTTTGTTTGAAATAAAGTGTCGTAAAAGTATTCTTTTCCTTCGAAATAGAACTGTCGTAAAGTCTTCGTTTTTGTTAAACATTGATTGATTGTATGTGCATTAGTTTCCTTTTTTGTTCATCATAACACTAAGGGTATCGAAAAGAAAAACTTGCATCGTGCATTAAAAAAGTTTGTGTGTGTTCATAGGAATAGTTTAAGGAAATTGCATTAGATTATTCTCTTTGCTTTTTGATCGAAAGAAATATGATTGCTCTATCCCTACTAGCTAAGATTCTCATTGTTAAATTGAATGGAAAGAATGCTTATCATGATAATTGCATTCTAGGAATTGAAAATACATCATGTGGTGAATCTTGAAAGGCAAATTCTTAAGCAAGATCAACTTAAAATTAACATCAATTTACCTAATGGAGCATTGTCACCTAATGAATAACATTTAGAGGTTCTAGGCTAGAGACGTGTTCCAGCTTCGTAAAACATAGCAATTGTCGCTAACTTGTCTGCAATACATCTCGGGTGTGATATCTCATTCCATGTAAGTTAGTATATCATAAATCATCCACGTAACTTCAGGTATAGGGCGATGTTACAGTATGTAAAGTATATGGGAATGCTCTCACTGTGCGGTTTTTCATTAGACAGTGCTAATACAGATTGGCCCTCCACATAATTTCGGGTATATACGGGAGGACAACACTAGGTTGCTATCCATCCTTAGGTAACTGAGTCGGCTACCTTGTACATTGTGATACACTGAACATTGCATACGGGGAGATTTCTTCCCCATACTTCTTGGTTCGCCAGGAGGTATTCTGTGGTTCATAGTTGCTTGGTAAACCTTTTGTCTAGCTTACTCCTTTCTGTTTATTTCTTTTTTGTAATAAAATCAATCAAAAATCATGGAGGAAAATCAACCCTTACCCTGTTGTTTGCGGAGAGCAGCGAGTAAACCGCCTTTACTGCTCGAAGCTACACCTATTTGGTCAAAGCAGTCTCGTTTGACTGGATCCAGTACTTCACAAGCATCTGGTTCTTCATCTAAATTACCAAAAAAACCTATACCAATAAGTACTGTGACCCCAGTTACTCCTAGGGTTACTGGTACATCTGTTGTTGAAGTGGAATCTCCACAATTACCTGAGGAAACTAGAGTTGAATCTAGTGAAACAGTAACCCAAGTTTTTCAACAATAAGTTGATTCTCAATCTGAAGTTGTTCAACAAGAAATTACTTTTGAATTTGAATCTATTCAACTAGAACTGGATCTTGAACCTATCACTATTTAATTAGAAGTTACTTCTGAACTAGAAGTTGTTCATGAAGCCCAACCTGAACTTGTTCTTTTACCAGAACATTTGGATCTTAAGGTAGAACAATCAGAAGTTGTTACCCTACCAGAAGAAGATTGACTAGTAGATCCTTAGACATCTGTAACTGTCGAGACCTTCTCTTTACCTTAGCAACAACCAGAAATCTATTACAGACTAGACGGTGAAGTTCTTCCACCTAATTTGATTTCAATAGAAGAGGAACGTGAGGAAGAATCACCCAAAACTCCATTCCATTTTGGAATTATACTTTATCTATATCCTTATACTCCTCATTTCGATGCTCCTTTTGATCTTGATTACTTTTAGACACCTGTTGATTCATTAGGAAACTTATTTGGACATTTGACTATGACAGAGTCAACATCCCAGGCCATACCATCTGTTACAGCTACGATAGAATCTTCTGTTGCAACCTCTTTGATGTTTACTACGAAAACTGAGTCACATTTTTATTGTGTTCCATCCATCCCATTGGGTTACCAATCTTTATCGGGAACCCACTCAAGTGTTGCTTCTAGTCCTTGGTATTCACTAATGTCCTCTACTAGAATTTTATCTAGTTCCTCATTTACGGGCACTGCACAATTGGACCCATCAAGTTCATATCAAGCTAGTTCATCTGCTTATCATCCACTGTATCCTCCTAACACTGGACTACCCCCATACGAAGAGCAATATGCATATTCTCCTTATCCTCCATATTATGGGGGGCAACCATATGTCGGTATGCTATTGTCTATAGGTATCCAGGAAATGATTGTCTATCAGTGGTAGCCAACCATGCCCGTTCAACCTAGGTTTGTGTATCCATCACAACCTATGCAATCTATATCATCTACACATACAACACCTATTGTTACATCTGTGCCATAGTCGCAAGCCCAGATTGTTGTATCACAGCCTGTGCAAGTTGACCCTTCAACCTCAGACCCCAAGTTTCAAGTATACAGATCCAACCTTCTCAGGAAATTTTAAAAAAACCACTTATGTCTGGAGCCCAACAACCTTAGGATAGTTTACCTTTTACTGGAATGACACAGACTTACACTCATTTAGTGTATTCATAGCTTGGTTAACCTTACATTGGTGGGCAACAACAACTGTTGTACAAACAACAACAACGGTTGATTCTATAGCCTTGGTAGCCCCAATATCAACAACAAAAATTCTAGCAATACCAACCTCAACATGGACTTGGACAACAAGCTCAAGCTAGGTTTGGTCAGCAACAAGTTTATCCAAGTCCTGGTCAACAAGGCTATGTTGGGTTTGGACAACAACAAATTTACCCTAATGCACAACAAAAACCTTACACCGGATTTGCTCAACAAACTTACCCATATCAAGGTTACCAACGGCAAATATCTTATGCTGGTATGGGGAGGCCCATTACCCAGGCAATTCCATCTTACCTTGGATATGCTCAACCTGACCTTAATATATAGTTTCCTTTCATTGCGACACTTGAGTTACCAAATCTAAATCGGCTCACCAATGAACCAATTCTTTATGCACCTTGGTGGTCGATGATTCCTCATAAGTTACCTTCCGATATTCTGAAATTAAATTGAAATCTTGGAGAAGACCCGTCCAACCATGTCATGGATTTTCATTTATGGTGTTCATAAAACTCCTTGAATGATGATTCTGTTAGACTTCATCTTTTCCAGAGAATGCTTACCGGTTCAGCTGTGAAATGGTACATCGAGTTACCACAAGATTCTTTTGATAACTTCACTACCTTAGCTACCACATTTTTAACCCACTTCCAGTTACCCATACGATATGAGACTAGAACGAAACTATTAACCAACTTTAAACAAACTATTGCTACTCATATCTCTTGTCATATTCATGAGTGGCATTGTCGTCATTGCATGGTTAAAACTTTTGTTCCTGATCAGCTTCTGGCTGAGTGGTTTATAAAATCCTTATTACCATCTATCACTAAGGATGTAGTGAAAGGTGGATTTTTCATAGAAGAGAAAGTAATTTCTCGTGCCCAATATTTGGATTTAATTTATACACAATCTGGCACGCTCTATGACAAGATCTCAAATGCACCTTGACCAACTTTCATTGTTCCTCCTCCACCATCGAGTAAGGAATCTCATGTCAGCGATGGTGTGATTAGTTCTTTGAGCACACAAATGGAAAGTAGACCATCAGTTCAAACACTTGCCATTACCAATCAAACTATAAATGCACCTGATAACACTCTTACTTCTGAAATAAATGTTGTGTCATCTAACAAGGGCAAGAATGAAAAGAAGCCAGGAGGTAATAAAAAGGGGAAAAACAAGAAGAAACAAAATAATTCCCCTCAATAGAAATGATCTGATTCCTCTTCTTCAGAAGGGAAACCTCGTTACTCATGTTTGATCTATAATGATGAGAATTTTATGTGAAATTGTTCACACCACTCTAAAGTCTCAAATATTTTGAAGACTTCTAATACATCTGCGGTATTGACTAATCCTTTTCCAAAACTGAAGACAAATATGGTTGCTACAAACCAAGCTTCCACTTCCAAAGTGCTTATGCTATCTGCCTCTAAGCTGAAAGATGATGTTTTGGTGTCAACATGAAGTAAATGTTATGGAAATCAACCATTGTTGTCGAATAACCAAGCTGATCAACCTAACCCTTTGACTACAAATTCGAATGATCCTATTCCACCACCTATTGCACCAAATTTAATGATAAAACTACCTAAGGGAGTTGTACACAAATCGACATTTAACCCTCGAGCTAGAGCTGCAAAGAATTATAACATAGTAGAAGATTTGACTCAGTCACCTTCTGCTATGTCTACGCTCGAGGTGCTACAAAACTGTCCCTCCCAAAAGCAGGCTTTATTGTCAGCAATTGGTGGAATCGATCCAACTAATTCCAATATTGTGGTTTTCGACCATGTGGGTTATACACCACAGTTACCAGTACAATTATCATTTCTGATGCAAGTAAAAGCTCTCAATAAACTTGTTCATCGAACTATTATTGACGAGGGGACATCTACTTGTATAATGTCTATGAGTTGCTGGAAAACACTTGGTTCACCACCATTGTCATGTTCTCCAACAACGTTAAAATATTTTGATGGACGTACATATACGCCTTGTGGAATATTGAGTAATCTGCAGATCGAACTAGGAGGAAAAATGATAACTATTGAAGTTGAGGTAGTTGATGGACCCCTTGACTACAACATTTTTCTAGGAAGACTGTGGGTTTATGCCATGGCTGCTGTGGTTTCAACATACTTTTGTATGATTTCATTTCCTCATAAAGGTGGAATCACAGTTATCGACCAGCTCGCCTTCTTCGCCTCTAGTTCATAGGTTACTGGAAGCATTCCATTGGTATACAGACCCCCGCTATCTCTCTAAAGCATTGGTGTAGGCCTCTTTAAAGACTCTTCCTTAATGGGTACTTTTCACTACCACCACCATCAAATTTCGTAGAAGTGGAAAAAGTAGAGACTTGCAACATGATATCTTCCACTTCATCTGAGTTAAGGAAGATTACCAATAGTTTTGAAGTTGATAGTAGTTCTGAAATCATGCCTCTAAGCCCTATTGAGATAGCACATAAATCAATGTTTTTGGCTTGCACGACAAACCCAAATCCATTTTCATCAATTGTATGGGTAGATTGTTCATTAGAATTTGGCACTTATTTTGATCCTTTTTCACCTATATTTTCTACTGATGAAGGAATCGTCCAATCAATGATGATGGAAGGAGAACCATGGGAGGATTATCATCATCATTCCCATCTTCTAGATCACATCGAAGATTATTCAAAGGAACTTAATCATTCTTAAATTGTCAATTTCCTTTCGAATTCTGTTTTATATAGTAGATTTCGAGTGAATCTTGTCAAATATTGAAGAAACCATTTCTATAAATATTTCGACCAAACCTAACATTTTAGAAAACATTCATGTTGGAAAATATTTTTCTCCATTAGAACTTGATATTTATCAAGCTCTTTTTCGTGAATTTTGAGATATATTTGCACGGTCATATAAGGAGATTCCAGGTATAGACTCTAGTATAGTTGAACATGAAATCAAAATGTATCCTGATATCAAACCAGTATGATAGAGCCTCTAACCTATTCATCCAAAGAAGGCTATTGCCATTAAGACGAAAATTGAAAAAACTTTGCATGCTGGTTTCATTTACCATGTTCCTATTAATGACTGGGTTTCCAATATTGTTCCTTTCATGAAGAAACAAGGGACAATATGAGTGTACGTCAATTATAGGGATGTAAATCAGACTTGTCCAAAAGACAACTATCCCATTCCCTTTATCGACCAGATTATTGATGAATGTGCTGGATGTGAAATATTCTCATTCATGGATGGATTTTCTGGCTACAATCAAATCAATATCTGCCTAGAGGACCAATCAAAAACTGCCTTTATTTTTCCATGGAGCACATTCTCCTATCAAAAACTCCCATTTGGTTTTAATAATGTAGGGGCCACATTTCAGAGTGCAATGAATTATGCCTTCCATGACATTAAACGTATTGTTCAACCTTACCTTGAAAATTTACTTGCTCATTTAAGAGCTATATTTTTATGGTACCGACACTAAAAAATATGACTCAGTCCACACAAATGTGTGTTTTGTGTTAGTTCTAGTTGTTTTCTTGGTTTCATAGTGTCTAAGGAGGGAATTCGACTTGATTCATTTAAGGTTCAGGCAATCCTTGATTTGCCTCCACCTTCAAATCTACTATAGTTACATAGACTCCAAGGGAAGGCTAACCTTCTCAGGAGGTTCATTCCCAATTATGCTGAAATGGCTAAAGGATTTACTCGCTTATTGAAAAAGGGTATACCATTCCATTGGGATTAGGTTTCACAAGCTTCCTTTGATGCTATTAGAGATATCTTGATTAGAGCCTCATTAATGTATTTCCTGAATTATTAAAATGACTACTAATTGTATCTCGCCACTGTAGATACAACCATTTGAATGGTTTTAGTTCAAGAGGAAGATGGGATTGAAAATCCTATATATTATTTGAGCCGCAATCTCAATGATACAAAAAGTAAGTACTCGTATGTCGATAAACTAGCTTTGGCAGTTGTTCAAGCTATACAGAGATTTCGTCACTATATCTTGCTCCAAAAGACGTTGTCATTTCAAATTGCAACCCTATGACATATATTTTGTCACGTCAATTGTTGGGGGGGGAATACTTAAAATGGATTGTCATTTTGCAAGAGTTTGATTTGGAATTCATCAAGTCTAGATCAAAGAAATCTCTAGTTTTCATCGAGCTACTTTGTGGCCTTCCCACGACTTCTATTGATTCAACATCAGAACCATCAATTCTAGATGAGTCTCTATTCTTGATTTCATCATCTAACGCGTGGTATGGAGATATACTAATTTATTTCTAGACCTAAATTTTTTGGCCAGATACCACTCACTCGAAACAACGACGTATCCGATACCAAGCCAAAGATTATCTGATTATTGGCGACACTCTTTATTGTCGTGGTATCGATACGATTTTACGAAGGTGGCTCACTCATGAGGAAGCCAAGAAAGTTTTGAATGATTTCCATTCAGGTGCTTGTGGTGGGCACTTATCTGGTTATGCTACCACGTAGATAATTATCCGTACTGGTTACTTCTGGCCTAGTTTATTCAAAGATTGCATAATTTTTGTCATAAGCTGTCACGCATGCAAGATCTATGACCATAAAGCTAGATTACCACCTGCACCATTGCATCCTGTCATTACTATTGGACCATTTGCCAAATGGGGTATTGACTTCATGACATGTAACCCCACCTCGGTCGGGGGGCATGGGTACATTATAGTCGCCGTTGACTATTTGACTATTTTACCAAATGGGTTGAGGCGATGGAAATATTAAACAACAGTGGCGAAATAACTTCTCTTTTATTTTTCAATCACGTGGTTGTCTGATTTGGTGTACCATAGGCTATAGTTACAGATCATCAGTCGCATTTTCGCAATCACATGATCGCTGAGTTGATTACTAAGTTAGGACTGTCACATGATAGTTCTACCCCTTATTATCCGCAAGCGACTGGACAAGTTGAGGCCTTCAAAAAATCCCTGAAGGGAATGCTTCAAAGAATGATGGGGGTTCATAAACGAAACTGGAATTTAATCCTATACTCTACCTTGTGGGCATATTGAACCTCGGTGAGAAATGTAATTGGATTCACACCCTTTCAATTGGTGTATGGTCTAGATGAAATCTTGCCAATACAATGCGAAATTTCATCTCTCAAACTCACGATTGACCTGTTACCTAACACTTCTGAAGAAGAAGTGCATTTCTTGGAACTTATCCATCTGGATGAAATCCATCGTGAACCTTCATTGGCTAACAAAGCACACAAGAAATGAATCAAGGTCTAATATGATAGAAAATTTAAGGCTTACCTTTTCTCAGAAAGAGACCTGGTCTTGCTTTATGATCATGAAGTTGATAAACTTGGAGCAAGAAAATTTGAACCACTTTGGATGGGTCCTTATATTGTCAAGTGTGTTTTGGCAAAAGGAACCTACGAGTTGGTGGATTATGACGGAATCCCGTTGTCATAGCCCTGAAATGGGCTATATCTCAAACGTTACTATGCTTAATTGGGTGTAGTAATAATCACTGTATATACGATTTAATTGCATGTGTGTGTGTCAGTGTGTATTTTAGAGTTTTTATGTGGTTAAGTAATCCACTTTGCATTTGTTGCAGATGTCGGAACCTTTCAAACCATTTGTTGGTTACGCCGATGGTGCTAGTCGTAGTACGCAGAACCTATCTTCTACAACATGGGCCATTTTCGCTCCAAGTGCCGAGTTAGTGAGTTTTCAAGGGATTTGTATCGGTTGATCGACGAACATTATTGCTGAGTATAGTGCGTTGATCAAACTTCTCTCTGATGCCATTTCACTTGGCATCTACCGAATCATCATTAGGCTGGATTCATAATATTCAATATCAATATATTCAATATCAATATATTTCAATATCAATATACTGATATATTCAATATCAGTATATTCAATATCAATATATTTCCATAAGCTTTAATACATTAACCGAATCATCAGCAAACTATGTGTTAAATTGATATTTGTGACACATGTAAAAGTAAAATTTTCAATTCACATCATTAATTGAATAGGATTGCATATAACCATATATATAAAAAATTTGAAATTAATATAGATATATTTTTTAAAATTTTTTACAAAATTTGTGTCCAAGACATATTTGGTCATCTGACCTAAAAACTCAAAATGCATGCAAAAACATCCTAAGTAGACCTAGTGATACTCATGATAACAGGTCACAACCTGAGCTATCATGCGCAAGAGCTGCATCCAATGGCCTTGAACACCAATAGTATGATGCTGCAGCCTCATAGCTAACTCCTCAATCCAGATATCTAAATATGAGGGATTAATCCCTCCACATGATCCTGCAATTCTACCAAGGTTTTAGCCAAATCCAAAGCTTAGAGCCGCTCTCCTGACATTCATCACTACTAGCCCACCTACCTCCTGTTGGTGCCTCATAGGTCGAACAATGCCCACATATTCATGCATGATAACGATTTTAGTTTAGTCTTGGAAACATTAAAAACAAAAAAACATGTAGAAACTTGAAAATTAAAAACATTTTGGTCAAACAATTTGCCTATAGCACCCCATGGAATGCACACTGGGAAAATCAAATCTGGATCTCCACTAAAATCCATCCCTAAGTATGGATGCTCCTCAATGACAATGTGTTGTTGATCGAGATAACTGAAGAATGTAGTGGAAAAAATGCTTGTTGTCTGACCCATATGTCTAGCCATCAATTCGACCCACCAAAGCATTTGTGGATCTCTAGGACCAACTACACCGAGTGTTACATGTTTTGGTTGCATCAATGGAATTCTTTCTAAGGAAAAAGTGATTAAGATCAAGCCATAGCTAAAATTATTTGTGTTACCACTTTTTACCTTTGTTAGTTTTTCTTTCAGTGAAGAAATTACGGCCTCACACCAGTTGAATACTTTTGTCTCAAGACACTCTAGTGCATATTGCATATATGATCTATTTGCCAGATTCACACTGCCAACCAATTTTGCAATAGTGAAAAGGATATTTCTCAAAGGAAAATCACTTACATCCCTAATGTTTATTTTCCCATCCTTGCTAGGTTGTGTACCTAGCTGACAAAACTGTCGAATATAATCTCTCACCGATTCACCTACATGGGAAAATCCTGAAAGTGAGATGAGGGCACCTCGCCTCGACAGTATGGTTAGAAACTAAACATCATTGATAATAATAGGGACCACTTTGTCCCCTATGTGAAAATCTTGATCTGTTGGATCCCATGCATGAACAAGGAACTGCAATAGTTGTATTTGTTGTCTCTTTCTGGACAACTTGAAGTATTTGAGCAACCCATAATTTTTGAGGGCCTCAACTGTACCTGGATTATTTAGGGCAATCATGTCTTTTTATTCATTCTCTCTTTCTCACCAAGTAATGGTCATTCTGATTTGGTGAAAGCCTGCAATAAAACCATAAGCTTAATTAGGATCCTTTCCATGCAAAAAATAGGACAAATTTTGGAGCAAACAAGTGAAATTTTTTTGGGAAACTCGCCCAGCGTAGCCTACGCAAGGAGACATTGCACTGCAGAGCAAGAAACTTTCTATCTGGGTGCTCTTCAGTGCAGTTTTCGACATGAAAGCCTGCACTGATCCTGGGGTGGAAAAATCAAACCCTAGAGGCCCCAAAAAACCGTAAAACTTGCATGAAACAGTAAAATAATGATATAAAAATAAAGAGGAGAGGTATATCTCCTACCTGGTCTAGAAAACTAGAGAAATCATCCACAAAATCTCTCACAATCAGCTACTGAAGTTTGAGGTAAAAGACTAGCCCAAAGCACAAAAACTACATGGTAAATATCAAATGGTAAAAATGACATGGTAAATACTTGTTTTATGTTTATTTTATGTTAATTAATTGAATAAACCTTAGTATTTATCTATTTTTACTCATAAAATAGGTATGTTTAATCCATTTGGTGTTTTTTGGAGCAGGTTTTACAGTTGACTTATAGAATTTGACGTGCTAAAGTGTAAATTTCATCTTTGACCATAGAGCATACTTTTATCTCTTTTTCGAGCTCTGTTAAACATCGAAAAAGGAACCCCCTTGGAGTCCCCTTTAACCTATTTTCAGACTCTCTAAAGATGAAAATATTTCCAAGTGCTTGTCCTTTTCAGCTCATTAATGGATTGGAAACGACATCTACTAGTCCAAGTTTAACCCTTTTTCGAGCTGAGATAAATTATTTACAGAAAAGGAATACATTGACCGAACATGGTCAATAGGTTCTCTCTTGTATTATTTTATGCTTTTTCAGGCTTGAGAGACAAATCTACAAAAAATAACTTGTGGAATTTTCTTTTCCTCCCTTTTCAAACTCTCTAAACATGAAAAGGAACGAGTTATATTTGTCGTTAAACTTGTTAAAACATCAAATAGCGACAAACTTGTCGATCATGACAAGGCGGAGTTTCACCTTTTCTAGAATCGTTAAAACATCACATATCGATGGATTCACCCGAAGGGTGGAATTATACAACAAGCATATGTTATCCTCCTTAATCTTGATAAAAATAAAGAGGTACTAGTCAGCAATGACTGGGGAAAATGGAAAAAGGGGTAAACCACTTTTGGTAGCAGGTCGCTCTTGAACATGACACTTTCACTTCATCATGTGACTATTTGGGTTGGGTTATTAGCTTTATGGTTATCATACTTTTGGTCTATCATACCATCCATCACTTTGTTTTGGGTCAATGCTACTGATTCATTTCAGTGTCGCTGACATGTACAAGAGAAGTCATAAGTTAAAATTCATTCTTTACAATACCATAGACCTTCATTTTCATGACCACCATTCCTAAACCTTGTGTTGTCAGTCAAATTCTGTCTCCAAAATCATTACACTTTTTTCGTGTCGTTGATGTGGGATACATCAAGGCCCTCTTGCAACAAGTCTTTTCTTGTTGACATTAGTGCATTATCCAAGAAGTTGACTTAGAAACACCCTTCCAGTACCTTGAGGCTTACATACATTAATGGCAAGTTTCTCACTTTCGGTGATAGGTTGACATCAATGGCCTTTGACCGAAAGACTTTGTATGGTGTTCGACATCAAATCATCCATTCAAACCATGCAGAATGTATTGCAGTACCTTGAGGATCATTATCATTATCAGTGATTTCTCTCTCGTCTATTAACGGCTCACATCATTGGCTAGTAATCAAATGGTGTCTTCCCATGTTCGACTTTAGATTACATATTCACATGGTTAGACTCATACTTGAGTGAACGCTTGAACGAGATAGAAAACCCAAGATCTAGTTTCATCCATCCGGGCTACAATTTCACGAAATGTACCAAATCATCAGTACAATGGCTTTACATTGATGGTCATTCCGATCATGGGTCTATATCTGTAGATGATTGTCTATGTACTTGTAATGAAAGTTTATATGCTGAGCATGGGTATGCCTTCCCTCAACGATTCATGAGAAAAAATCAAAATAGCATGATATTATATCGTAATCGATGCAGGTCACCAACCACTTCGGAACCTCCTCATCACATCGTAAATCATTTCAATTGACATTACAAATTCATGGTTTAAGGGGAAACTGTTACAGATCCATTTGGGCACATCAATCCCATCATCCTGATCAGTGTTTAAGGGCTCATCAAACCCTAGTTTCAGTTGCTACATGCCCTAAACAAGTCAACCTTTTGAATGCCTCCTTCCGAGACAGTTTCATGGCCTGAATACATCCTGAAATGAGCTCTAGAGGGACCAACGAAGTTAGGCCCATCCAAGGGTGCACTGCAGAGAAGTTTAGTCCATGCCAAGGTGCTTTGTATGGAACTTAGTCCCTCTTTGACCTATGCTAGGCGATATTGAATGAAATTCACATAGGGTTTGGGGAATATTCTTATCTTCTGGACCCTGCTAGAAGATTCCCACACTTGTCATCTCCTATGAGCTCGAAAATGGATGAGGAATGAGTTAAGATACATCCTATCCTCTCATCCCTTCCTCCATGGAACTAATTCTAAGAATGGAAGGCCATTCAATACCCTCATTAATGAAAAAACCTCATCCATCTTCCTATAAATTGAGCACTCATCTAAGTGATCAAGGGGTTGGACTTTGATGCTTGTAAGGAGATAATGTTAGTTTGAGAATTGGGACTATTATAAGTATTGTTATGCTGCCAGATGGTCAGGCTTATGATGTGATGTGGATGGAACCAAAGCTGGAGGAGGGACTTCGAATCAAGCTTCATGGTTGTAATTCTTCCTTCTATTCAATAAAGTATTTGCACCTTTTTCCATATGCTTATCTTGATATGTGATGCTTATATGTGTGAATGTATATGATTCCATTTACTTGTAATCAATAGATCTTTTTCTTTGATCAGTTATTTGTCTTTTTTTGATGTTTAAAGGTACTTCTCAAGCGTGTTAAGTATGGGAAGGATTGATAGGATCGATAAAAAGGAGAGAAGAGGAAAGCAAAAGTACAAGTAGGTCCTCTCATTTTCTTTCTCTTATCTATTGTTTATAGAGAAAGGTTAAAGTGCTTTAAACTATTGTTTTATATATAGCTATTGTCTAGGTAATTAGTATTTATCCATAGATAAGAAATTCTTCATAACAATAAGTGACTAAGAAACTTAGTATAACAGTCATTTGTGATCGTCTTGTACAACTTCTTTGAAAAACAAATCAATGAAATTTCTTGCATCATTCATTTCATTACAAAGAATGAAGAAAGCCATTTTGGAAGAACAATGCCCAACCAAATTGGAATCATTACCTCTTTGAGTAATAATGAGCCGACCCTTACAAAAAGCCCATAAAGATGTCAATCTGAGGTCCTTCTCATGGAAGTAGAATTCATGCAAACTAGTGTTTTATTTTCATCCCTTTAACAAGATAGCAAGCTATGCAAATAGAAACAAATTTATTTGAAAATTTTCTCAATTGTGGCTAAAGAAATTTTCACTTACTAAGATTTGCGCCTCTATGGTGACCTCCAAGCCACTTCAGTGAATTTCTTTGTTCATTTCCCGCCTTCTATATCTAGTGGGAACAAAAAGTTGCAGTCTTTTAAACAAAAGTTCATCAACCAACAAATATTCATCTAAATTTAGTTTATCTACATTAACTAGATTATTGAGTGCAATGGATTTCTAATGAAACATAAATGTTACTAAAACACAAGTCAATTATATATTTTTTCTTCATTTATTCAAATATGATAATCTCATTGCTCATCATGACAAGTACATGGAGATACAATAATCTCATTGCTCATCATGACAAGTACACGGAGTCCAGGGAAAATTTTAGGGCTAATATTTGTAGGTGGGCTAATTTCCCTTTCTTTTCCCAAAATAAAGGTTCATTAATTTCCATCCTTTATAAATTTCTTTCACCAAAATTTTATAGTAGAAATTTATTTTACCTTAAAAATTGCCAAAAATTGATATAAAGACTATATAATATTATTAGAAATTTGAATATTTTTACAAATATATCACCAAACATTTTATATATTGCATATCATGTTCTAGTGAGATTTTCCAATGTTTCTAAACTTTAGGATAAATTTCCATCCTTAAAATTTTCCATGATGGAGTCCCCTACTCAAATGCATCTGCCACTACATTTGATTTTCCAATCCTGTGCTATAGAACAAATGCATAACTCTACTAGAATTATACCCACTTATCACACTTACAAGATTGTATATTGAGAGCATATACTTGAAATAATTATCTTCTATCAATAGGATGAATACCCTAAACAAAAAATAGCGCCGCCACTTTTTAATTACTAAATGATAACATTAGTTCCTTATAAGATTGTAATCTTTTGGCACCGTTATGTTTTCACTCAAAAAGGAAAATGGTTTAAATTATGGGCTCCTAGATTTAAAGCATCACACTCCATTGTTTAAAGCATCTCAACATCCTAACAAGTAAAATTTCCTTTTTAGCCACCTCCTAGAAATTTTCAAATCTTACATCAAATAATTTTAGTCCATGTAAATATCTTCCATGGACTTTTTACCTCTTGTCCAAACTATCAATGGAGTGCATATGCGACTAAAATTTTAGATAAAAACTTTCTAACCCATGAAAACTCCTCAACTCCACTATGCTTTCAAGAGTGGGCCATTTAAGGTTTGATTTAAAATTTTTAAGGTTCACGTCCACTCCATCCACCAAAATTACATTTTCAGAAAAAAATTACTAGTTTTTCCTCTAAAAAAATTAGTCTTAAGAAAAGTCTTTTGGTATAAATCACATAAGAGAAATTTTTGGCCGATGCGTTTCGAATCAATCAGTGTGGTTCATCATCAGGACTAGATGAAGAGGTAGGCCATGGAAAAGGCTTAAATAGAGAGCAATGTACAGACCATAATTTCAAGTAGTGACTATATTTGAACAATAATATTTAAATTATGATATTAATTTATCAATATGTTAAAAACAAATTCTATTAAGTAATGGCTATATTAAACGGCTAGCTTTTGAAAAATAATATTTAAATTGTGACATTAATTTATTAAAACAAGTATTAATAAGTAATGGTTATATTAAAAAATTATAGATTCGTTGTCCGTTAATTCTTATTTGGCTTCTGTTGGTTTCGAAAATAGTGGATGTGGTTATATTAATAATCATTTTATAATATTCAATTGAATAATAATAATAATAATAATAATAATAATAATATATAATAATAATAATAATAATATTGATTGGTTTAATAGTAATAATAATAATAGTGATTGTATTTTCAATTCGGATAAGAATAATAATATTAGGAATAACAATAATACTTTGTGTTTCGATGATGATAATAATAATAATAATAATATTAGTGATGTTAGTGACTCTATTTTCAATTATGATAATTGTAATCATATTAGGATTGGTAATAAGGCTCCAGGTTTGGATAATAATGTTTGTTCCAATTTTCTTTCCTCTTCTACTGATAGGGTTGCCAATCTCTCTAACTTTTCTTTTGATTCCCTTGTCTTTAGTATTTTAGAAAAATGTTTAAATTTTTCTCTTTCTCCTAGAAAGATCCTGGTCAATGATATCATCTATGACATTGAATATGGTATTAGAGATTTACGAAACGTCACTAAAGATATCATTCGTCGAGACTATGCGATTTTCCTTAGAAAGGCAAGGCCCCCTAAGAAAAACATTAGAAAACCTGAGTTTGACGCTCTCAAATAATTAAATAATAATAAGAATATTTTTGTTATCAAAGCTGCCAAAGGTGGTGCAGTGGTTATTCTTGATAAAGATGATTATCGTCGAAAGATGTTGAACGACCTCCATAATATCGGGAGCTACAGGAAACTAAACAAGGATCCACTGAAGAATATATCCAAAAGTGTGGCTCTTGCTATAAATCCTAGTAGTTCAGTCAGCTCGTTTAGTCATAAGCTTATAGAAATTTTATCTCTTACCCCCAAAATCTATGGCCTACCAAATATTCATAAGGAAGAGGCTCCTTTGAGACCCCTTGTCAACACGATAGGAGGTCAAACTTATCTTCTTGCTAAATATTTAGTCCAGAAGCTTAAACCCCTTGTTGGTCATATAGAATCCTTTGTCAAGGACTCTACATCGTTTTTCAACGAGTTAAAGAGTTTCAAGCTTGATCTAGATGACAAGCTTGTGAGCTTCGATGTGGTCTCCCTCTACACTATTACGAGGCCATTGAAGTCATCAAGCTCATTACAGATGCTAATACAGCTAATTTAGTTGGTATTTGTCTTACTTCTACTTTTTTTTTCATTCGATGTAGAATTCTATGAGAAAAATTGCGTTGTCACCATGGGCTCCCTCCTCTCCCCTGTAGTAGCTAATATATTCATGGAGGATTTTGAATCAAAGGCCTTAGCTTCTTCTTGTCTTCTACCTATGATGTGGAAGAGACTTGTGTCATCTGGTCCCATGGTAAGGAAGAGTTGGATTTTTTTTCCTCCATCTTAACAATCAATCTAGTTCCATAAATTTCACCATGGAATTTGAAAGTAATGGTAGTTTTCCCTTCCTTGATGTCCTCATCTCAAGGAACGATGGTGGCTCTTTTTCTCATCAGGTATTTCATAAGAAAACTCATATGAAATAATATCTCCATGCTAATTCTCATCATTTCCTAGCTCAAAAGCTTGGTGTTCTCAACACCTTAGCAACTAGAGCTTTAAGAGCTTCTAATGACAACCATCTCAATGAATAGAAAACACGTCTCCTAAGTGTTTTCTTTAACAATGGGTATAGTAGAAACCAATGCACTAAGGATTTCCTCAGAGCTAAAAAAGGTCCTAGTGCTAAGAAAGATACCAAGGATCGATTTTCTGGTGTTCATCTTCCTTTTATCCAAGCGACCATTGACAATATTGCGAGGATCCTAAGGAAGCATAAGGTGGCTTCCATATTTAGGCCTTTAAATACCATATGGAGCTCCCTTAGATCTGTAAAATACATAGTGGACCCCAAGAATATGTTATCCCATGCTCTTGTGGGACTCCCTACATTGGTGAGACTGGTCACTCGATTAATCAAATGATTCATGAGCATGCCACTTACATCAAGCATTGAAGGACCCTCTCCTCTACTTTAGCAAAGCATGTAGATAAATCTAAGTATCACAGCTGCATTGAGGAGGCCCAAGTCATTGCTAGGGTTAGTCATTTCCATCATCGTAAATTGAGGGAGGCCCTAGAAATTGAAAAAAAGACCCAATAATTTGAATAGAGATGATGGTTGGATTAATAGTAGAAGTTGGGTCCTTGTCCTATCCGCCTAGCTTTTTAGGTTTATTTTTGGGATTTACTTTGTTTGTTTATTTATCTATGTAGGTATTGGTGTCCTTTTTATAGTATTTTTTGTTGATTTATTCTTCATTAGATTTTATATTTTTGATCCTTCGTGTTTTCTCGAGTATTTTATCATCCTATTCGTTCTTAACTTCTTTTAGTAATTTGTGTTATTGTTTAATCGGCATGTCCCATATTTATGTTGACCTTGTTTTATTTATTGATTACTTTTCTTTGAATATATATATATTATATATATATATATATATATTTTGGCTTGTGTACATTTTTGTTTTATTTTATTTATTTTCCATTCATTATTATTTTTAGTTTATTTTATTTCCATTAATTATTTTTATTTATTAAATGATCTTGTCTTGATTAGGGTCTTGACTCTTATAATTTTTACTTCCCTCCTTGTTTGGAGTTTGACTTTGATTTTTTATTATTTATTTATTTTTTATTTTCCAGTGATAAAACTTTTAATAATATTTTATTTTAATAAATTAATTTAAAATATTATTTTAAAAAAATAGTCATTTAATAGAACTGTTACTTATTAATATTTGTTTTAATAGATTAATAAATTAATATCATAATTTAAATATTATTTTTCAAAAACTAGCCGTTTAATATAACTGTTACTTAATAATATTTGTTTTATTATATTAGTAAATTAATATCATAATTTAAATATTATTGTTTAAATTAGTCGTTACTTGAAATCATAGTCTTTACATTGCTCTCTATTTAAGCCTTTGCCATGGTATACTTCTTCATCTAGTCCTTATGATGAACCACACTCGTTGGTTTGAAATGCGTCGGCGAAAAACTTCTCTTATGTGATTTCTACTGAAAGACTTTTCTTAATTCATTATGGATCACAGATGCCTGGATACAGAAAAAAATATTCTTATCAAGCTTTACAAATAAAGCATCTATTCAAGTGTCCCAAACAACTTTTTTAATTGTTTTAGATGTTCTTTCATATTTTTACTAAAATTCAAAATATTCTTTATAAAATAAAAATAAACAAAAAGTAAATAACTGATTTTCCAATACATTTTTTACATGGTTCACATGAGTGCCCTTGCACCATAAAACAATCTAAATGAAATTACCAACTATTCATACACATTTTCCTTGGTTTTAAACCTTGTTTTCCAATCATCTTCTCCCATATTGGAATTGATGGTAGCCACTAAGATCAATCTTAGAGATAACCTTAGCACCTACCAATCAATATATTATATTATTCATTATGGGGAAATGGATATATGTACTTCACGTGATCTTATTAAGGGGCTAGAGAATCCACGCACAATCTCCACCTTTCTCCCTTCATGGGTAATATAAATGCAAGGGTGGCACAAGGACTTGTGCTCTCTCTGATGAATACTTGCTCAAAATTTAGTTATTTTCTCTCTTGTATCATTTTTTCTAGACAACTCATCTTGTAGGCACCTTGGTTGGAAAGTATTTCAACTGGGATTGATGTGTGATACCTCTAAAGAGAGCTAAGCTTGTTGGTAATTTCAATAGAGTGAAGTCTGCATAAACATTCAACATCTTTTGAACTTCTGCTTAGATCCTTTTCTTTCTTGGCACCTTCTCCTCTAATGAGAATAGTAGAAATCAAAATTTTCTAGCTTCTTTTAAGAGCTTAGTCTAGCATTTTGTACTGAGAAAAAATAATGTTTTGTCAAATTGGCCTTCCTCTTTCAGATGTTTCAACATATGTTTCTTTCTAGCCTAATGCACTCCATCAATAATTCCTTTAACATTATGGATGACATCCTTATCACACTTCAGTGGCCTATCCAATGATAATCAATGTGCATCCATAGGCACTACATCACATTACCGGTTCTTCATATGGTCCAATATTAAATGAAGGTACACTTGATTTGTGAATAGTCACATTATGGTCACACTTGATAATGAAATTTTACATGGATTGGCTCTAGAAATTTAAGAATCATAACTTTCATGCCATATGTACCTACTAAGTTCTCTAAAGAGCCACTATCAATAATGACTTTGCATACCTTTCCTTTACAATTTTATCTAGTTCTTAAAACCTCATTCCTTATCCAATTCTCTTATCTTGTCTCCTTACATAGCAATACCTATGTTAGCACAAAGTCATCACCTATTTCAGCTTCAACTTCTATTTCTGGCTCCTCTTAGACCATCATTGCTTTATTTGCAGATCTAGGGGTTTTAGTGCAGTGTTAGGTTTTGTGAGATTTGTTGCAAGTATAACAAAATACTCGACTCCAATAGCCAAAAAGTCTCTTCCTCTACTTCTCCAAGATCCTCTTCCTCTAATGTCAGGGTTCACTTCATTTCCTTGCTCAAGGCCCTCACACTTGATAGACTTTGAAGTATTTTCATTTCCAACATTTGGAGTTTCCTTCCCTTTTTCTCATTAACTTACCTTTACCCAATTAAACTTTTGTTTAACTTCTATGCCACACTGATATGCCTTAGCTACAGAATGTAGTTTCAAAAAATCTAATTCATCCTAAAGTTGAAAATTTAGTCCATTAAGATAATTGGCAATTAAATCATCCACATCTTCTTGAATATGCACCTAATTTGTATTATCGAAAATTGGTGTATGTAATCCCACAAAAACCTATCCATTTGCCTCAAACTATAGAAATGTTTAGACATCTTTTGATGCTAGTCTGAGGAAAGAAACTTTACCTCGAGATATTTGAAGAGCTTAGACCACATTTTGATTCTCCTTGTCTAGCTACCTTCTCTTGGATTGTTGTGGATTATCCCACCAAAATATAACACATGATTTAATCTTTTCCATGACAAAATTTAATCTCCTCAGATCATGTTCATTAATATCTTCCATGTCTTGGTACCTCTCTAACTGTTGTACCCTCTCCATAAAGAGATATGGATTCAATTCTCTTTTAAAATATGAAACATTGGTCCTGACTATTGAAACTTGCTTAGACTAACCTTAATCAGTGCCCCATGGGATCAACTATATATTTTTATAACCTTAGGATACAACTGCCCTAATATTCTCTCATTAAATAACTCAAAACAAAATTTATTTAATAACAAAAAACTATATTTTTTGAACAATGCATCAATCACATAGTAACTGAAAAATGAATGGAAGAAATAAACGAGTACACAAGGATTTCTCTTTCTAATCAGCTTTTCATTCCTTTGATCAAGTATTCCAAGGTAGCCGCTATAGCTTTCTCATCCCAAAAATTGTACATTCAAGAAAATCACCTCAAACAACAATTTAGAGATTGTAAAAAAGGGTACGACTACAACAATACAACTTGATCTGTTTATGCCTTTCTTGTAAAGCAAATCAGTCTCTTTGCTCCCATTACTGAAGCACACTCCAACTATCCACAAAAGATAAATTTTCCCTACAAATATAAAGGTGTATGACACATGCATGGAAAACACCACTCCAATAGTGTTTAATGTGTTGTATAACCTATTGTACTTGTTGGTCATTTTAGAAAACTTTTCTTCTTCTCCCTGAATGCACTCTACCCTTTTTTTGATCTCTTACTCTCTACTCATATGAGATTGGATGCTCCTATCTTGTCCTATTTATGCTATGAAATAAATAAATAATCTCCTTAATCCTATCAACCACCTAACTCAACCTTGAGATGTGTAGCTAAATATTAAATCATAATGTAAGTCACTAATGTTTTAGAACTTTTAAAACATTACATTTATATTACCAAGGCTTAGTTGACTTCAAAACATTAGGTTTCCACCTCTCTTTTATTTTTCAAGAGAAAATACAAAATGGAATCATTTCCCACATTTTCTAAGTGATCTCTTCATAGATAATGAGAGAAAATGAAATAATAGGAAATCAAAACATAAGACACAATTTGAATTTGTCCATGTCCTTCTCCTGAACTGGCCCACAAAGTGCCACGCAAATTCTCCCGCTCTATGTTGTGGGTCCCACTATGTTATCTTGTCCATTGCATCATTTCTTAAAATGTCTAAAACCACTCACTCCACACTCATACTAAAGCTTGTGCATGAAATTTCTATCTGAGCTACATTTCTCAACATCAATTACCCCAACTTAAGCTCCATGGTTCTCTTGTCCCTCTTCAAAATCACCACACTAAAATATAACATCCAATGCTTATAACCACCTAATAAATTATTCACTAATATTTCTCTCATCTTTTGTCTATTCTTCCTCTCCTTTCTCAACTAAATTTGTAGGGATTTAGTAACAGATTCGCATATTATATACTCTAGATTGCAAGAGACCAAGCTTACTTGGTAATAGAATTAATTCATTTTGGATGGAAATAGATTCACCTCACTCAAGAATTATGAAAGAAAACTGGAATTCCACATAAAATTTTGACAAGGAAAAGTCTTCTCTTTCAAGAGTGCTATGTTATAAAATTGTGATAAATGTTGTGAGCCACTGAATGAATTAAGTGATTATGCACTCTAGTAACCTATGCCAGTGCTAGATAAATAATAGAGGAAAAACACATGAAGAGTAAAAATATGGAGAAATTAAGCAAACTATTAAATTGAACAGTCATTGAACACAAGACTTTCATTGTCTGTAAAGTTATGAACATTAACTCTCACATATTGGAGCTACATTTCACAGTCTATGTTGGGTCCCTATAATACTAGTGATTACCCCATTACTATGGTAGTTGTACCCCTTATTAATATTGTTGTGCCCCAATTGCCCCCATATTGTTATTACTATGCCCCATAGAATCCCTTTATTGTTATTTTGTGGCTTTGTATTATTATTGTTAGGTCGACTAGGTTATATTGTGACTCCTTAGACTCTTATATATAGAAAGGAGGTTTTGTCATTTGTATCATCCAAGAATTGTTCATTTATGTAATGTAAAGGAGGTTTCCCCCTCAAAGAAGGCTGAATTCTAAGGCGTTGATCTATCTTTTCTATCTTTTCTTGAGCTGGTTTCATAACATTTGGTATCAGAGCCAAGTTCTAGGGTTTCACTGCTCCAAATAGGTCATCGTGGAATTTTCGCTATAACTTTTTTCTGCAATGTTCCAGAAGTCAAAAAAAAAACCCATTTGAGAAGACATCGCTCTGCAGCTTGGGTCCAAATTTCAGAGATTTTTGCGCTATATTTGTGGAGATATGATCTGAGGAAGTTGGTTTTTTGTAGAATCCTGAATTACATTCCAAACAGGTGACCTGGGGAAAATCGTCATAACTTTCTCTCTGAGCATCGGATTGAAATTTCACAAAAAGGTACAAAAAGAGGACGGACTATAGTTTCTTCTAGATAGTTTTCAGAGCCATAGGTCCAAAGAGTGACACGTGGCACTTCATACAAGTTCGCTCTTCTCAAAAGGTCTATAATCAGATCACTGTGGGAGATTTGGCGTAACTCTTCATTGGAGAATCCAATTGGGGTCAGACTGGTGGCATTGGAAAGAGGAAATAGAGGGCTAACACAAGGCACAATTCCAAAACTGGATTTTCTGAAAGTACAGAGATACATCAGAGGCAATATCGAGCTCCTACAAAGAAAAAAAAGGTGTGTAGATTTTTTTAATTTTTTGCTTAAGATTTGTTTGAAAATTTATTTTGAAGGAATTCAAAGGGCTAGTAGAGCATTATTATTGGTAACTGATGCCTCGAGGAAAGAAAATGCAAATACCTAGTAAGGAACCTGAAATCTCTAGCATGACTCATGAAGAAGAGGAAGAAATGCTACATGATATATCAAAATTACAAGACCAAGTGCAAAAAATGTCAGCCTCACAAAAGCTAACAGAAGCTAAGGTAAATGGCATGGAATCTAAGATAAAGGGCGTGGAAGCTAATATGGATGATTGGAAGATAGATTTGAAGATAGACATGGACAATTTGAAGACAGATTTGAATACAGACATGGACGATTTGAAGACAGATTTGAAGACAGATATGGACGAATTGAAGATAAATATGAATAAGTTGCTACAAGAAATGGTCACTAAGGGTGAAAGGGTAGTAAAGGAAACTCATGATGAGAACAAAAGAAATGTTAATCATGATTCCATAGACTCTAATATGGGATCGAAGACCCATCATATTCCAAAAATCGATATGAGGAAGTTTGATGGCAAGGATCCCGCAACATGGATATTACAGATGGAGCAATTTTTTCGATCTCAATAATGTGCAAAACACACAAAAGGTACGTATTGCAACTTTATATTTGGAACCAAATCAGTTTGTATGGTATCAATGGCTTTGCTCTCGTAAACAATTTATCACTTGGGCAATTTTTACGGAAGATTGATGGCACATTATGAGGATACAAAAAGCAACACTTTTTTTAGCCAATTGATAAGTCTCAAACAAAAGGGTTCAATAATGGAGCACATTGAGGAGTTCCAAAAATTGAACATAAGGCTAAAAGATATTCCGGAGGAGCATAGGATTGATGTGTTCATAGGTCTTTAAAGGATAATATCCAACATGATGTTCGCCTTTGGGAACCTAATTCATTAGAGAAGGCATTTAGGTTAGCAAGAAAAATGGAAAGCAAAATTTTGGCAACCAAGAAGCATACCACTCACAACTATAAAGATGGAAGTGTTGTCCCTAGTCTTCCACAACCTATAAGGTTGACACCACAACAATTGGAAGAAAAAAGAGCAAAAGGGCTTTGTTACAGTTGTGATAGCAAATACACTAAAGGTCATAAGTGTGCTGAGAAGAATTTATTCTACATAGATTGTGAAGAGGAAGAAGAAAATGAGCAAGAAATGTCAAAAGAAGAGGATATACTCTAGGAACAAAGCCTATATGAAGAAAAAATGAATCCGACCATATCTTGTAATGCATTGGCGTGGAATTACCTACTCCGTCAAACCAATCAAGTAGAAGGCAATCAAGAAGAAAAAGGTAATAGTGTTGATTGATTCAGGAAGTACCCACAATTTTATTCATTGTAAGGTAGCAAAAGAATTGAATTTCTTCCTATATCCAGCACCAGAGTGTCAAGTGATGATTGCAAATGGAGGAACAATAAATTGCTCTGGAAAGTGCCATAATGTCAAGCTATCCATGGGAGAATATGTATTGACTAGCCCAATGCTTTCCATTCCAATGGGAGGTGCTGATGTTGTACTAGGAGTCCAATGGCTACAATCCTTGGGTACAATAGCTTTTAATTTTCAAGAAACTTTCATCAAATTTTCTATGGAAGGAAAGGAAGTTGAATTAAGGGGTATTGCAGGGAAACCAGGAAGGATAATAAGCTCTAATGGTATGGAAAAGCTTCTAAAAAGGAACAAAGAGGTGTAATTGCACAATTATGTTTGCTAGATGTTTCCACATCGGAATCATCTATTTCTCCAGATCTCCAAAAAGTCCTGGATACTCATTCCAAGGTATTTGAGACTCCTAAAGGTCTCCCACCTGTGCGCGATCATGATCATGCTATTTATCTAATTCCAGGAAGTGTTCCTCCAAACATCAAGCTGTACAGATATCCCTATGTCCAAAAGAGTGAAATTGAACGTATTGGTTGCAGAAATGCTATAGGCTGGTATAATTCAACCGAGTCAAAGTTCTTTCTCTGCTCCAGTAGTATTGGTGCACAAGAAGGATGGATCATGGCGCATGTGTCCGGATTATAGGGAGCTCAACAAGCTCACTATTAAAGATAAGTTCTCCATTCCTGTCATTGATGAATTACTCGATGAATTGCATGGATCAATTTACTTCACCAAGTTGGATCTTCGTTCAAGATATCATCAAATCAGAATGAAGATTGAAGACATTCCGAAAACATCATTTAGAACTCATGAGGGTCATTATGAATTTTTGGTCATGCCTTTTTGCCTCACCAATGCACCTTCAACATTTCAAGGTTTGATGAATTCAATTTTCAAACCATTGCTTAGAAAATTTGTGTTAGTATTTTTTGATGATATACTAATCTACAACAAGTCTTGGAAGGATCATGTTGAACATGTTGACATGGTGCTACAACTATTAAAGGAGAAACAATTATATGCAAAAAGATCCAAATGTTTCCTTGGAGTTCAGGAGGTGGAATATTTGGGTCATATTGTATCTCATGAAGGAGTTAAGGTAGACCCTAGCAAAATTAAAGCCATTAAGGAATGGAAAATTCCCACATCCATAAGCATCTGCGAGGATTTCTTGGGTTGACAGGGTATTATCGCAAGTTTGTTAAGAATTATGGGAGAATAGCAGCACCTCTAACAACATTATTGAAGAAAGATGCATTTTCATGGACTCCGGAAGCAACAAAGGCCCTTGAACATCTTAAAGAGGCAATGTGCCAAGCATCGGTCTTAGCTACACCAGACTTCACAAAAACCTTTATTGTGGAATGTGATGCTTTAGGAAATGGAATTGGTGTTGTTCTAATGCAAGATGATAAGACCCATTTTTTTTGAAAGTCGTCCAATCAAAGGGAAAGTTTTTACACAAAGCTATTTATGAGAAGGAAATGTTGGCAATACTCCATGCACTTAAGAAATGGCGACCCTACCTAATGGGAAGACACTTCAAGGTAAAAACAGATCATGATAGCCTAAATACTTTTTAGAACAAAGATTATCCTCTGAAGAGCAACAAAAGTGGGTCACAAAGATGTTGGGTTATGACTTTGAAATCATCTACAAAAAAGGGAAGCAAAACATGGTGGCAGATGCACTCTCAA
>APFE030892871.1:144000-157458 GCA_000404065.3 Pinus taeda
TAATTTAGTAGTTTTTAATTTTTCTGTTTTGATGATGACGATGATGATGGTTAACGCCCACTGAGGCCAAACTTTGGTCTATCGGACCTAAAGAAACAAATTATTTAGTTTGATTTAAGATTTTATTTCTATGTTCAAAAAGCTTGGAGAGAAGCCTCCCAAGTTCACAATAATTTTGACATTGTAAAGGGCTAGGAAGGTCAGTATTGCGACAAAGATTATGAAACTGAGATCTAATGTGGTTGTACGTGGGGCACTCTAAGAGGAAGTGATTTTCATCCTCAATGTTCCTATTATCATAGAGATGGCAAATTCATTCCATCCATGGTGTTTTAGGAACTGTCCAACGACCTGTTTCACTATGGAGCTCATGAGAGTTCATTCTAAACTTTGCTAAAATAATTTTCTTCTTTGAGCTAGCTAAAACATAGAGATACTTTTGATCTTAGAAGTAACAATATTTTTAATGTTATTAATGTTTTGCAATGCATTGTTCTCGTTGATCTCCCAATGGTTTATCCAAGCCCTCGTGTCTTTATACCACCCCCATTTGAGCCTTAGATGGTTTTTGGCTGGAATTTAAAGCTAGCTTAGGGAGTCTATGATCTCCTATGTTATTGAGCTTATGCTTGTACAACATAAGCCTAGTCATAGCTAGGCTTTCGATAAGGGAAAGACCTACTTCTATAAGGAGAATAGGGTAGGGTGTATTGCTTTTAATTTTTAGGTTATATGTTATAAAGCGCTTCTGGGTTTTCTCAATCTTTCTTCAAGATTCCCTAGAGATGCTGCAACTCCAAACCTCGCATCCATATAAGATAACAGGAGTGACTAAAGTTAATTTTCTATTTTTTTTAAAATCTAGTTTGTTTTAATTTTCTATTTTTTTTTTAGTTTTTTGTTAATGTTTTTTAAATTTTCTATTTTACCTACTTAATTTTATAGTTATTTATTTTATTTTTTTGTCTTTTCCATATTTTTGTTTTTTCCTTTCTTTGCTAATTTTTTTTTTATGGTTTACAAAGATTGATTTTTTCTTTTAAATGTTTTTTTACTCTTTATTGTTTATAAATTTTTAAGTTTTTTTTTTTTTTTTTTTTAATATATACTTTAATTTATGTTTTGTTATTTTAAACTTTTTTTTGTTTTGTGTTTTTCATTGTTTTAATTTCTAATTTTATTTTATGTTTTCATTATTTTTTTGAAATTTTAATGTTTTCCAGGGTCATGATAAAATATTTTATGCCATTATTTTGAACTGTTGAAATATTACCCTTGAAAAAAAAAAGTGTTATTCAAACATTAACACTTTTCATTTTGAGGGTGTTTTTGGACAATTTTTTCACAAAAAATTAGTTTTCATAGTCATTTTTAAAACATCAAAATTTACCCTAGAAAAAAAAAGGTGTTATTCCAACATCAAAAGTTTTCGTTTTTAGCACAGTTTTTGATGTTTTTTAGGGGTTTTTTGGCCAAAGTTCCCGTTTTCAGTTTATAGTTCCCATTTCAAAGTTTACATTGTTTGCACTTGATTGAATTATTCTTCTCTTTTCTCTAGGAAACACATAGGATGGTAACTTTCCCGAAAATAAATAATTGGCAATATCTGCAAACTAAGGTGATTTAGTAGACACTGCAAAAGTTATTCATTAGGAAACTTATCCTCTACAAGTATATCATTGTTATCGTTTTAAATTCTAGATAAAAAGTCAGCAATGGTGTTCTATTTTCTAGGTCAGTCCAGAATGGTGGTATTAAATTCTTGCAACAATATTAGCCATCTTTTTTCTCTACCATTAGTAACTGGTTTATTCATTAAAAATCTAATAGAAAAATGCTCTATATGAACGAAATTTTCATAGCGAGTAATGGAATGTCTAAATTTATTAATGGAATGAATGACATCTAAGAACTACTTCTCAGTTACAATATAATTTGGCTCTGTAGGAGTTAAATTTTTACTAGTATAATAAATGGCATAAGGAGTGAAGTCTTTTTGTCCTAACACAACTCCTAGAGCTATATCTAAAGCATCAGTTGATATATGAAAAGGCAATTTCTAATTAGGTACTTTTAAGATAGGTGCTTCAGAGATCTTTTTTTTCAAATTTTCAAAAGCCTTTTGACAATCAGAGTTCCAACTAAATTCACAGTCTTTGGTGAGTAATTTGAAGAGTGGAGATGCAATCTTTGTGAATTTTTCTATAAAACTTCTATAATATCCATAAAACCAAGAAAACTCCTAACATCACATTAACAACTTGGGATTGATAATTTGGAAATAACTTCTACCTTAGATGAGTCTACCTTAATTCCATTTCCTAAAATATTGCGACCTAAAACAATTCCTTCATTAAACATCATAAACCAATTTTCATGAGTTAATGAAAGATTTGTTTCTTTGCATCTTATGAGAGATTTTTCTAAATTTTCAAGTTCTTCTTCAAAAGAATTTCCATTAATTGTGAAACCATCCATATACACTTACACACAATCATGAATAATATCAGAGAAAATTCCTAGTACTACTCTTTGGAATGTTGTTGAAGCATTGCATCATCTAAAAGGAAGTACTCAATAAGCATAAGTCCCGAATGGACAAGTGAATGTGGTTTTGTCTTGATCTTTGGGTGATACTTGAATCTAATTATACCTGCTAAAACCATCCAAAAATGAGAAATATTTCTTCCCTGCTAAACGGTATCTAAAATTTGATCTATGAAAAGAAGTGGAAAGTGATCTTTCAAAGTTGCTTTATTCAGTTCCCCGTAATCAATGGATACTCTCCATTTTCCATATTTCTTAGGATCGATTACTAGGGGTGAAGCCCATTAACTTTATGATATTGGATAGATGAAATTTACATTTAACAGTTTCTGCAATTCCTCTTTAACATTTTCTTTTAAGTTTGGATTTATTCTTCTTTGTGGTTGTCGAACTGGTATAGCATTTTCTTCAATAAAGATATGATGCATGCAGGTTTTATGATCAATTCCTTTCATATCAGTGTATTCCCATGCATATGCAAAAGTGTGTTTTTGTAATATTTTTACCAATTTCGTTTTTTGTAATTCTTCCATGTTTTCGTTGATGTTCAAGGTTTTTCCTGGAAATATTTCTATTGAAGAATTTTCAAACTTTTCCATATAATGTAAAGACATTTGTCTGGATGATAGCTATTCGATATTACATTGTCCTTGAAAATTTTGACTATCTCAGAATATAAAGAGGGTTCATGATTTTCTTTTGAATTTAGAATTTGATCCTCCTCATTTATTTGTGCAATAGTGAAAATTGATTTTATATCATTATCTTCATCCATCCATTCTTCATTTTCTACTTCTCTCATTGTTTTTGCAGGTGGGTACAATGTAAATTTATTTGTCAAGCTTCCATTTGAGATAAACATGTCTTTTGATCTACAACTGATAAAAGCATTAGCTATAGCTAACCATGGCCATCCTAAAATTAATGGATGTCCTCCTAAATTATTCTTAGGGGTTAGAATCATGAAATTAATAGGATATTCCCAAGAATCTAAGGATACATGATATATATCTTCTGACACATCACTGGGTTTAATTACAGACATGTCTGCTAATTGTAATAATGTTGGTGTGTATTGAAGATTAGGAAGCTTCAGTTTATCCATAGCTTGTTTGCTCATTATGTTTATGGCTACTCCTAGATCAATCAGAGTGTTTGGTATTTCAGTTCCATTGATGTGTGTTTTTACAACGGGGCTTCCTGGATATAAATATTTCTAAATTGTTGTCTTCCCCATCATAATATATATAATTTTACCGACTAATTGAATTCTTTTTATTTCTTTTGTTTTTCTTCCTGGTCCTTTAGTACTCAATTCCTTAATTGTTTTTGCGAAAATCAGTATTTCTTTTATTTCTTGTAATTAAGGAATTTTTATACAGACGTTTTTCAATTCATTTAATATATGATAATCAAACAATATGTTTGTTTTTCTAATCCTTTATCGATTTTCAACCTTTCAAGAAAATGTGGTCTTGAGATAGATATTGAAGGTTGTTCTATAATAGGAGTATTATTAGAATGTTTGGGACTTTTTTCTGTTTCAATATTTTCTTTATAAGGAAGGGAAATTTCTTCCTCAGAGTTATTATTATCTTTTGAAAATTATATTCTATTTCCTGAATAACAACATATGGCTTCTTCTTTTGTAATACTCTACCAGACCTTAATTGAACATTATTCAGATATAATGGAGTTGTCATATAAGTTTAAGGATTCTATCCTTCTAAGTTGCAAATAGGTTGTGAAGTTTTATTATTTGGATTTGGAAGTGGTTGAATAGATAATTGATTTGGTCTTGGTGCAAATTGCAAAGAAAGACGGGGATTCAAATTTTTAGCTTATGCTTGAGGTAACTAGTTGGTTTGAGGGAAGTATTTTGGTGGAAAATTTGGATAAGGTGGCGGATATTATTGATATTGAGAATATCTTCCATAAGGATTTTTCCATCCCTAATTCCAAGATTGTGGTGGTTGATCTCAAGGCTGCCATGGCATTGGTGGATTCCAATTATTTTGTGAAGCTTGTGCAAATTGTTGAGGTTTAAAACCTTGAGTTTGATTTGTTTGAGGATTTTGCCACAGTCATTTGGAAATAACGTAAAGGGGGTCTACCTGATTTGGCATTCCTTCTTCACTAAGCACAACCTTAAAACCTGATATAGAGGGACATTCTTTTGTATCATGATTTTATGCACATATAACATAGGTTTCTATGATTTTTAAATCTATAGGACATTATCTTAGAGCATGTTTCTTTCTACACCTAGGACAAAAGATGGCTAATGCAGTGCTTTCAACTTTCTACTTGTTTTGTATTTTAAGGGTTTCAATTTTATCACTAAGACTCCCTAAAATATCTGTTTTAAAGTTATCAAGAAAACTACCTATTTATGTCCTACTTATTGTCCCCACTGCAGATTTGTTTACTCTCGATAAAAGAGGACCCCTTAAACTTTTTCCTGTTTTTGCTTTACCTCTAGAAATATGTACACATAGATCACAAATATCTGCAAATGATAACTGATAAATACCTCCTTTTCCCATTAGATTGAGAAGATCAATCCACTCATATTTAATGCATTTGAGTAAGAGATCTTTCAAAGTTTCATCATCTAGATTGTTCATTTTTTCCCTTTTGATATTATAAACAAATCTCTCGACAAAGTCTTCAAGATTCTCATCTTCTTTTTGTACCATTTGAAGACTACATCTTTGATGCTATGAGGCATACAATAATCCTTATATTTATCTAAAAATGCATCTTTCATTTGTGCCCATTTCCTTATAGAATTTGTTTCTAGACTCATAAACCATTTTAATGTTGCATCCTTTAAGGTGGTAGGGAACACTTTTAGTTTTTGAGCATCATGTAGATAGTTATATGATCTAGATATTACTTCAAATTCAAAGAGAAATGTCTCTAGGTATTCACTTTTGATTCCATGAAAATTGGGGAGAATAGAGGGTGAGATGTTCTTCATTGTTAATGTTGTATCCTCATCAATGATAGGGAATCCAAAAGGTTCTAGATCCCCTCTTCCTCTACCTATACCACCCCCTCTTCCAATTCCTCTGTTTCCTCCTCCTCGTCATCCAATCCTATGTTGTTCACTATTGGCATTGTGTACTTCTCCTTCTCCTTCTTTAGCCATGATGGATTCCTCAAAAGAGATATTTGGTTCTACAATAGGATTATCTAGTTTTTCTTCTAGTTCTTCTGGTTCCTCTATCAATGGTTTGAAGTAATTTTCTTCTTCTTCTTCTTCAGAAGGAACTTCTAACTCTTGAGCTAGAAGTTGTTCTCGAGTTGAAGATAGAAAAATTATTCCAGTTGTTGGAGATGTAGGATCTTCTTTTATCACAACCTTTGTTGATGAAGTTGGTGAACCTTTAGGTTGGATTTCGGAGCTTAAGACTTTAGGAAGTCTCTATTGGCCTGCTATGTATGGAATTCGATTTTTTGTGGTTGGTGTGACACTACGAGGTCATGGTGGAATGAGTGATGATGTAGGAATTAAAATTCTTCCTCGTCCTACAAACCTACCTCTAGAGTTTCTTTCCCTATGCATGTCATGTTTTTATTTGATTTTGTTTTTTAAGGCTTCTATTTACACTTCCTCGACAATCATGCCAAAATGTTTGGTCAATTTAATGTTCTTAAATTGCAATCATAAATTATCGACCAGAGTTGGTAACCTTATGAAGTGCAGGTGCACTGTATATGCTAGAATCTTATTCTTTCGTTTAGTAAAATGATGGTTATGCTTATTTTGAGAATTTTGTTATTATATTGATTTTCATTAGAGTTATATTTATACAAATTAATACTTGAAAGTTAAGCTATTGTTAGAATGAATGAGAGCTAAGTTGTTGTTAGATTAATCTGTCAAATTGTATCTAATCTATTATCATTCTAAAATGACTTGAGTTATTTATCCTAAAATTATGAATCTATATAAGAAACTTGCTGCTATGAAACAGAGTATTGAAATCCAAAAGATTGTCTACGAAATATATACAATTTTGAGTTCAAAAAGCATGAAGGAAATATCTAATTACAAACTACAGAATGATGTAAATTCTAATTCTAGAAAACATGAAAAGATTAACTATGATGAAGCAAAAAATGTTGAAGGACTAATCTATTAAACAATTGCAAGTATAACGAAATGTGAAATGGGAAATGAGATAACTGAGTTTATACAAAATAATGAAAACAATGAAGTATTTAAAATAGAATGCAATGATAACATAAAGCAATTGAATGAAAGCAATTCTAAAGCATGAAATGAAAATGAACTAAAACCTTAATGGTCTTTAGGGGCCCTTCGCATCCAATAGGTATGATTCACAATCACATACACATCGAATCAGAAAAATAAATTCAAATTAACACAAGAACGAACGTCTGGTTCACAATTTCTTCAACAATTAACTTAATAATTCCTCCCCTATATCGTTTATAGAGGATACATATTTATAAAAAATGTGTGGTCAATCAGTTGAGACTTCTATGCCTATAGGTCTAATCTTCAATCCTAATTCAAATATGAAACTAGACAGGAAAAGCATTATTTCGCCAATTTTCTATTTGGAAAGAAAATTGAGAAAATGTGTTGTGCCTGGACTCTTGCTGCTACATGTTGACCTGTATCCTTGACCGCGCCACTGTGTGATTCCTTTGGTGAAGTGGCTCAAGTGAATAGGAGGAGATCCATGAGGGGATCAATCTTCAACTACCCATATGATTAGTTGCTTCATTAGTGCACCAAAAGAAACATTAACACATATGAAAAATAATACATGTAAAAGTTGTTACCTTATCAAAATCTATTATTTATTGCCTTTATTGAGTTGATAGTGATGATGAGAAAGAGGAAAGTGGTGGAAAAAGGGTGTAAAAACAAAACAGTTATGGAACTCTACGATACAGATGATGAGGAATGCAATAACATAAAGAATTGTCTAAAGTGTATCATGCAATAATGCTGAAATACTGGACCACTTACAAGACCTTGTCAATGAAAATGCAATAGATGGGATTTAGGATTAAAAAAATAATTATGATTCTTAATTCGTTTCCCAAAGTTGGGAATATTTCTGAGGCTCGAACGAGCTATCATGATATGCAAGCTAGAGGTTATCTTCCCAATATGCCACTTTACAAAAAAATTAATGTTTTAATTTCTAAAAGCGGGATGGTCAGAGAATGAATTGATTGTCAAGGAGATGAAAGGAACGTATTTTCAAGCTTGACGTCAGCATCTACAACTCAATATTAATTTTGTATAGGGACAAAGGAAATTCAAATAAAGTGATTGAACTATATCAAGGCATGCAAGAATCTAGAGTTTCTCCTGATAATAATATTTACAACATTTTACTCGCTATGTATAATAGGCATCTTAGGAATGAATAAATTGTTACCATTTTGAGTGAAATGAAAAGGCTTGGTTATGAGCCCACATTAAATTCATACAAAGAATTAATTTCTACACGTGGTAGACTACAACTATGGGAAGAGATTGAAAATATATTTATAGAGATGGAAATGAATTCTTACAAATTTCGAAGATTAGCATAAAATATTTTGGCTGAGATGAAAAAAACCTCATTCATTAAGCCTACTTTTGCAACAACACTAAGAATTCATATAGGAAGGGATAAGAGCCCGAGAGGGAAAAAAAAATATATATGGATTTACAAGGTGTTGTTTTAAATTTGGGAATCACACAATAAACTTGTTTGATTGGTGCATATTGTAAAACTAGTGCTTATGCCATGCGAATCAAGAAGTTGATAAATATGAAGGAATATTGTTTTGAAGTTGACTATAGGACATGGACATGTGTTATTGAATGACGTTTTCTTGGTTTCAGGAATGGTATAAACCTAGGGAAACTGTTGATTATTTTATCTTCACAGGAATCAAAGGCATGGCAAAGATCATTAATTAATCTATTATATTTTCTCAATAGAAAAGTTATTTCATTAAAGGGAGAGAATTTAAGTGTACCATTGATGAAAATCCAGGTGGTGTCATTGGGGGCACTCCAATTCATATTGGGAAACACCAAATATCCTAGGGTTGGATTGGATTCATTCACTTCCTTCTCCAATTATGGAAATGGTGGCCAAGCTTAAGCCTCTTCATCTTTGTCTTATTCCTGCCAATGATGGTAATCTTTTGCCTAGAGATATGGGAATGTTATTCAAACTCTAGTTGGAAATTCATCTTCGCCATCGGCAGAGGATAGTTTAGGGAGGAATAAGCCTTTGTCGTCTAACATAATGGTTTTGATGGAAACCCTATGGAAACACCATTCCTGTATCTGACATCAAATTATGTCTTTCTCCATTCCTATTCCTTCTTACACTCGACTTCATGGTGGTGAGAGTATCAGTGAGAGTAAGAAGCCTACCATAAGGCTCATATGTAACACACTATCAAAAACCCCTTTAAATTGACTCATTGAACTGTAATTAAGAATATGCTCAGCAACGGGAAAATGAATGAATAATAAAAAGTTTTACTTTATAATTTGAGTTATGTAATGTTACATTTTTATTATCCACTTTTTAATGTGTTTTTTTACAGATATATATATATAATATATATATATATATATATATATATATTATAGTGTTATGTTTATGGTATTATATAAATCATAGATATATTGTGATGGTTATGGTATTATATAAATCATATATATAGTGTAATTTTTATGGTATTTTGATGGATAATTTATTTAGTCAATTGTTAAATATATGATGAAAATTTAAGATTTGTTAGATATTCGACCAACTTCAATTGTCATTGGATATCTGACTAAAGTATCATCCTATATCTAATGATACGAGATTTAAAGAAATACAAAAAATGCAAGTAAAATCCAATAGTATAGTTGAAATGTCGAATTACGATGTCAGATTTGCTGCCCATAGGTTCTTGAAAATATTCATCGGTGTTAGATTTTTTGGTGTCAGATATATATCCATGGCTTGAAATTAAATCACCCATATAAATAAGTAGCTAGTCTTAAGTTCAAAAACATTGTGATGTATATGCGTCACTAGCTACAACTCCACATGCAACTATATGGGATGAACTGTTGCTAGTAATGTGGGTGCATATGGATGTATTTTTAAATGTCTCGGTTTGGCATTTTGGTTAAGGGATCATGTCAACAAATTGTTGGTTTTGAGTTCTTATTTAATTTGAGAATTCACATAAATGCTAACGGGACCTTGGTTTACTGGTGGGATAGACGAAGTATTAATGCAAAGGTGTATTTACATCATTTGACATATACTAAACTTACTTCACATGTATGATGTGATATTCTAATATGTACATCTAATGTTTGGGAAAAATCAAAATCCCCATAGGATTCGGAACAATTTCATAAGAGTCTAGCACCACTATGTTCATAATTTACATTCAAACTAGATAAACAACTTGATATCCAAGTTAAAAACTAGTATCCTAAGTTCAATAGATATGACCTTGATAATAAAAAATGTAGATATGACTGAAAATTAAATTATTCAACTAAAGGAAATTTTCCTCTTTTAATTAGCCAACACTTCTCCTTGCAAGTTTCATAACGCATTTGACCCATCTACAAGGCCACTCCTATTTTGGATAATCTTTCAACCTTTGAATTTAATTCTCTATGAATGTGATAAAATGATATAACCCTAAGGATTCTAATTAGCTCCATAACTCTAATCACCCATTGATCCAATAAAGAAGTGTTTAAGGAAGTATACCCTTTCAACCAATCTATAACAACCTTTGTATCCCCTATCACTTGTAAGTTTAAATTGCTGAAGTAACAAAATTAAAATTACTAATATAAATGACTGCTTCATATTATTGTAGTGCTTGTTAGGTAGTCGTATTTTTGTTTTTAGACTAAATTAGTCATTCACATTAGTCATTTTTAATTGTACTACTTTTTAGCTAGTCATGTGTTTTAACTTGGGACTAAATTAGTCATTTATGTTATTCATTTTTAGTTGGGTCACTTAGGATTGTTCATTTTTTGTAGTATTTCACTTAGAAAATCCATGGTTACTAACTTTTCTGGTCACCTAGTCACTAGTTTCTCATTTTCTACTAGTGCACATTCCACCCAACCTATTGTAGTGGCTACAACCACCCTCCAAAATATTTCCTTAGCTTCATTTTGGAACCTCCATACCAAATTTTCACAGCAGTATGTCTTGCCTTGTCAAGTACATAAGCTTCAGTGATTTTCTTGTAGAATGACAGCCTATCCATCAAAGCTTGTTGCATCCCCCTCATAGGTTGTTTCTCCGGAGTTGGTCCAGTTGCAGGCTGAACAACTCCCTTAATAAATTGCGCAATTCCAGAAGGAAACCAACCTTCCCTCTAAAAATTGCGCAATTCTATCTAGCAGCCTGCTGGGCTCCCAAATTGCGCAAATATGCCTATCAATGTTCATTGGAAAAATTGTGCAATTCCTCCCAGTAGGGCTGCTTAGCCCAGAAATTGCACAATTCTGGGTAGCAGTCAGCTGCTTTGCCCATAAATTGTACAATCCCTCTGGGCAGCCAGCCCAACTCCCTCCCAGAAATGTGCATTATTTGCCCTCAGCTAAGGAGACTGTTGCATGTGCAAATGGGTTGACTAGTTCCCTCTGGGACCAACCAAAACTGATTTTCATGCATGGACTAATTCTCTCAAGGAAGCATGCAAAGGCATCCCTTAATTCAGGGATCTATTTTTAGGAGCTAGAGGTTACATACAAGGATCATTTCAGAAACCTCCCACCAAGTGTCGCTTTTCCTAGATTTGTGGCATATGCGTCACAACCTCAATTTTATCAAAACTCATCAGCCAGAAATTGCAGAGCTCATTCCTCACATTGACCTTGCAGCTTTGACATCCCACATTGCATCTAAGAGTCATCAACACATTTAGCTTAGTTGTCTTGGGGTAAGCCTGCCTTTCATGTCTTGCATTACGTTTTTGTCGCTTTTTGTGTGAGCATTGTCTGCTTGATTTCAATGAACGCTTGCTGTCATTTTGATGTATGCTAGCTTGTATAAGCATCGTTTCAGTTTTAGTTTGCATCTCACTATTGTCGCATGCATGACACTGTTTTGCATGGACTGTCGCCATTATGGTGACTCACTTCACACACAGGCATGCTTTCCCATTTTCTAAATCTTGCACTTGTTTTTGTTTGCATGAATGATCATTCACTCTTGTTTGCACTCATATCACCGTGCATTTAAAATTCTCACTTTTTTAGTCGCCCGTTTGCTGCACTGGGTTGCCTTGGCCTGGACTGTGCCTTACCGAGCTAGCACTATGCATTTCTGGAAGTGAAGGCTCTGCCTTCCCTCCATAATTGTACAAGTCTGGCCCAGCACTAACCTCCAGGCTTGCATTACACAATTATTAGAGGCACTGTCCTGCTGGCCCTAGAAACTGTGCAATGATGTTTTCTGGTTGCATGTCACTGCTCACTAAAATTGCACATTGTGCATTTCTAGTATTCAGTCAGCCTCCTAACAGTTTGAACTTTGCCTTGCGCAGTTTTGGTAGTTAGTCTCCTGACCTCCCGCGGAAATTACACAACCTTCATGATCAATTGCACAGGTATGTTACAAGTCAGTTCTCAAGTTAATTTTGGTTTTCAACTGACAAATTTCTTGCCATGAGTGCTTCTATGTCTCCAGGTATTGTAGGTGTTCATCTGCCTCTCAGCAGCCTAGGTACAATGGTTTCTAGGAGATTAGAGTCTAAGACACTGTTTAGAGAACACTTGGGGATGTTGTCGATCAACTGTCTATGAACTTGCCAATCCACGAAGACAACAATTTATTCATAGACAAGGACATCAAGGTAAGATGGCAAAAGCATCACAACAATTAGAACCATCAGCAGCAATTGAAGGCCACATAACTTCATGCAATGAAAGAAAGAGGAAGGTTATTGACAACATAGAGGCGGAACAAAGTTGCAAGCTCAAGCAGATCCACTTGTGATGAAAGAAAATTTGGAGATCGAGGCTCTGAGGTGATGGCATGACATGAAGATCATGCAAAAGTAGAGAAAGGAACATAGAAGGAGTTGCATGTGCTGAAGGAGAATCTTGAGGAAGAATAGGAGTTGCATAGACAAGAGAATGAGTTACAATAGGAACAGGTACAGTAGGGGGTGCAACATGCACATATGGATGAAACTCCACCCATACAAGTTATATATCTATCCTAGCAGCTCAAATGGAGCAGAAAATGTGAGTAGTGATGTTGATCACATGCAAGGGAATTTAGTAGCATGCATGTCATTGTGCGCACACATGCGATCCAACCCATTTTGCCCACTCACCGAGGTGAAGACAAGAAACAAGTCCAACTAGACTTAAACATGTATTTTGACAAGTTAATGCATACAACCACCAACACATGCTTGGAGATCAACGTAGACACTATGCATCAACATGTTGCCGGTTTGATCGCACCCAGGATGTCCATGCAAATGCTATTAGATGAGTCGGATGAAGGAGCCATATCAGTGTACCCGCACGCAATGGAGGAAAGAGTTTGCTTCAACAATATGTCACCATTGAGCACATGGACACCATCATGAATGACCAAGCTTGGCATTAGTTTGCCACCATCGACCATCACAAGGATTCCAAATAGTTGGTCTCACCACAATGGTCTGAGTTCTAGTGATGTCTTTCATAGCTTGCTCAAGCCATTTTGTCTCACATGGGTACATGTGCATTGTAATGTAACGTCTTTTCAAGTGTAAGTTCAGTGTCGATAGTTGGATGTAAGAGTCATAGAGTAGATGAAGAGCCATGAGGGTAGATGAACTGTAACAAAGGGGAATGTCAAGGGCCACCCCACCCTTTACTATAGA
>APFE030892874.1:0-16059 GCA_000404065.3 Pinus taeda
ATATTAGATCCACATAACAGTGCTATTGTTGCCATTGGATGAATACAATCACTTTCTATGATCCATCGAGTGGTACTTGGTCCTGAAGATGCAAATGTAAATGTCATTAATGTCACAAGTAACATCCCCCTTCCATATGAAGATAAAGTAGATGGATGTGTTCATCGGAAGGAGAAGGAAAAGAGTTTCACTAAATGGCCAAGAAGTATTTGGAAAAGTCATCGATTTAAATGGTCTTTTTCTTCTCGTCATAAACATGTTGTTGATGTTGTTGTTGAAAGTATTGTCTAGGGTTGGATTGTTGTCATGAAATAGTATTGTATCAATAATCATTTTTATGAATTAGTGAATAATCAGTTGCAAATACAATTATACATTGTAGTACTTGACTTTTTATATTTTGTAGTGCTTGATATATATTAACTTAGTATATATTGCAGTACTTTTTATATATTAACTTTTGTTGGGAAGCTAATGATGAATGGTTGACTCAAGACTTTGCAAAGTTTAAGGTTGGACTTTGGTTGGCATCATATATTATATCTTATCAGTAGCACATTGATATGCCTATTAACTTACCTTGTGATAATAATGTTGTTTGACCCCACCAACGTGATAAGCATGATCAAGGTGCAATGTTTTAGACTCTGGGAAACATGTGTTTAGATTTAAGTTTGGCAATCATTGTGTATTGTATTGTCATGGATTTCATTCGGTGGTATAGTTCAAACAACGTTGGCCATGAGTCATTCACTGTATTGAGACTTCATGTTGGTATTAACACACATGGGGAAGATGGTTGTGCGTTGTTTAATCATATCCCTCCATTGTGACCCAATGGTTGATATTGTTTAGAGCTCTTTAATGACCCAACACCTCCTTACCTATGTTTAATTCATGCATTTCTTGGTCTAGAGAGAACAGTGATCAACCCTTACAATTTCTGGTCACTGCTCCCTTGGTTGTTTTTGCTTCAGTTTTGGGCAACTTTGAAGTAATACAATTCTATTGTTATCTATTCTCTATAGTGATTATATTTTCTATGTTGGTACCTTTCCATCCCCTTAGATTTTATTTGCTCTTAAAACATAGATCTTTGGCTTTATTTTTGCCTCAAGCCACCCAATTCGCACATTTCTAATGTTTCATATGTCTACCACACATACACAAAAGACACAATGTCCCAAAGGAACCATTGGTGGCAGGAATAGTTGACCTAAGCAAATGTGTTGTCATTTGCAGCATTTTGCTATGGGTTATATGGATAACCACATTATAATAATGTATGGGTTGCTAATTTCATATTCATAATTCCAAACCATAAGTTACATGACACACCGTGTGGTAGGAATTGGATCTTTTAGAATTGTCTTTCAGGAAAGGCTTTTGCCTAACTCCAACAAATTACCCTGTGGCAGTGTCTTATTTTTTTCGAGCTAGGACTGAGAAGTCACAAATAGTGGATTTTACATTATTTATAGGCATATTGTAAATTTCTTATACTTGTTCTCGCTTACCCAAGCTAAATGCTTAGAGACAAGGGAGACTGTAGCAATTAAAAAGGTTATGCAGAACAAACGATATAAAATTGTGAACTACAAACAATGTGCCTTTTGGATCATCCAAATATTGTCTCTCTAAAGCATTGTTTTTTTCAACCACCGATTAAGATGAGCTCTATATCAATCTCATGTTGGAGTATGTATTTTTATCGCTCAATTTAGAAAGGGTCCTAGGAGGGGTTCCAAAGGGACTACTACTAGATAAGTGGCAACAATGGGACAAGGACCCACTGCCACCTCAGTGGATGTCCCTTGATCTTTACAGACTTTGACCGACGGGAGGATTCCCAGTATAAGGAAATCACTAGGAATGATGAAGTAGTGATTGGATAGGTATTGATTTCTAGAGCCCATTCACAGGAGAGACTCAAACGATAGGGTTTGCATGCTTTAGAAGAAAGGTGTGGGGCTCTCCAAGAAAGGATCAAAAAAGGCTTAGACCTAGGGATTAGAAATATCTCTTGACAAGGGGATGCCCTAGACCCAAGAATCCTAAAGAGAAGAGGTTTCTAAGTGGCCTTGTGAAATAAGAAATAGTAGAGATGTGGGATCACAAAGAAGCCCAAAGGGACCCAAACAAGACCTAGGGTTTCGGGTGAATCTTCAAACAAAGAGCCTATGTCAAGCAAGGGGGAAGAGTGGATCAATAATAGATAAACTTCCTTTGAGTTTTTAGGCATAGGGGATCCCTTAGAAAGCCACTAACCTAGAATGACCTAAATCCAAGTGATTTTGGAGGTAGGGCTTGGTGTATCTCACAAATTGACAATGGGATTTGCTTCAAACTTGAAGGGGTGTTGGAGAACACCCCAGCACAATTCCTTGCCAACTCGCTCAGCAAGTTGATGGCTAGGATGGAAATTTTTGGATGCCCTAGCTAGGTCGTCTAGGGTTAGGGCAGAAAAATTGAGAAAAGGGGAAAATTTTAGGGCGATCATCAAGGACATGAGACCAGTGCCTAGCCAATTGTGGAGAATGGAGTCAAAGTGATATTGATTAAGGATTTTTTCTCTACCAAGGAGCCTTCTTGCAACTTCGCATGCCCTAGAGAAGCAGCTACAAGGTCACAAGAAAGATGTATACTTCGACTTGCCAAGTAATGGAGTTTCAAGGTGCAAAGAGTCAACCCACCCCTCGTAATGTTTCAATCTTCTTGCCAAAATGAATAACATATGCAACGAGCCAAGATTACCAAGTGTTTAAGAATTTTGCATCACAATTAGGGCACAAAATAACCATAGCAATAGCGTTCCATACATTAGATAATAAGCATGTAAAATTTCGCATAAAAGAAAGCACTTCTATGACATGAAGATTATATCCATCCATTATACTTGCAAAAATGAAGCTCCAAGACAAATAACAAATATCCAAACATCAAAATGCATCAATTGATCTCCAATTCATCCAGCAATAGCAGATCCGAAATCTTTTCTCTAAAGAGAGACAAATCCAAGTGATGATGAGGAATGAAATAAACCTCTCATCAATATATATGATCCTCTTAAGGGATTCAACTTGCCTAATTAGGCCTAATGATGCCCCTAATAATAAAATAATGTACCAATAACAACCCTTTGGTGACAAGTCTACCAAAATAGCTCCATAATATGAAAAATAAGAGTCTCAAGAAGGTCGAAATGATAGAAAAGTAGCTACGAGGGTCGTTGTGAGGCCAAATGGAGTCCAATGTGTGGAAGGACTCCAAAAACAGCGATGAAGGAGGTGGCCTCTAAGTGGTTGAAGGGGCACAAAATTATCCCCATGGGTCTCCAACTGAATCGAACAAGCATGTATCCCATTTGTAAGGACTGGAACAATGATGAAATCCCTCGCTTTGTCTTCCATGGTAAGACACAACCTCATCTACGCCCTAGATCAATTGCCAAGTGTGTGGTGCGAGTGTGTAGCCGGTTGGGCAAGGTGGTCCACATGCATCATCATCATCAAATAAGTGGAACACGAGCAAGCAATGAGTGGTGTTGAAGGATCCCATTGTTGAGAAATCTAGGGCAACATTTAGATTAGGATCCTTTAAATTATTTCTCATAACTTGAGAAGGTCTTGTGATGTATTTTAGCTTTTCTTCATTATATTAGTATTATTTCCATCATCAAGACAAATGCCAAAACAAATGAAGATCACAAACACAAGATGTAGGCACTCAGTCATGGAAAAACCTTGATGAAGGGGAAAACCCAATCAAACTCTTCCACTAGTAGATATAAATCAGATTGAAACAATCCAAGACTTTAGACTAAAACATAGACTTACTCCCTCCAACAAGTCAACCTTTCAACGAAAGTCAAACTTATCTCTTATGGATCTATTCTGATTTTCGGCCCTCAAATATAGGTCTGCAACTTTTTCGCTCCTTCACACGTGAGAGATAGAATAGGTTCTCTTTTTCTTAGTCGCAGTTTCCCTTCTTTCCTAGAGATTTTTGTATTCCTTTAATGCCTTTTGCAACTTCAGATTGAAAGACTTGATGATAATTCTTCAATAGGTCGAGTTACACTCCAATTTATACTGGTTGTGACATCTTTTATGAGGTCGACTTCAAGGAGATGGAGCCGACTTGGTGGAGGAGACTATTTTGACACAAAACAAATTTTCTTCTTTGATATAAGGATCCCATGAAGGGTCTTTTACATAAAGATGTTAACTTTGACTCAATACAAAAATCCTAGAGCACACAATGGGTACTTTGACCTATTGACCATTGACCTAAGCATGAAACCCATGCTTTAATAAGTCAATTTCTTTTTACAATAAAAAAAAGTTATCCTTCTTTTGACAAGTATATTACATCATGACTCAAATACAATTATGAAGAATAATACTAGTTACATTCTTCAACACCCATGGCATGGCTATTTTCTCTCAACAATAGTGGAGGCCCATGGCTCACGACGCACACCCTATAAATGCCAATATGACCCTCTGGAAGGTGTGGACACCATATAGGGAGACCAAATCCCAAGATGAAGACCCACCTATAATCCTACATAAGATCAAATGTGTCTCCTCACCTTCTAGTACAACAAATCATTAGTGTAGTTGAGCAAATGAGCTTACAAATCATGAAACCTAGTGGGCACTTCATAGTGGCATGCCCTTCCATAATGGCCTTTAGGGTGTACAGGTGTCTCCAAGTTCAAAAAAAGAGGTTATCAAGGACCCTCTTAACGGGTTTCAACCTCTAAGGAAGTGACAAGTCCATGGTACATCCGCCATATGGCAGGTGTCATGTGATATAATGATGGAACGGAATGCGGCATCAAGGGAAGGCTCCAAGGCACATGCCATAGTAAAAGGGTAGCTATGATGAGAGAGGCCCACACTTGGGTGTATGGATGTAGGAGGGAGTATTCGTGGTATATAAGTTACCCCGACCTTTATTTTTCCACCCTTCTGCCTTTTATTGATTTTTCTTTTATAACTGCTCGGGGCTCCAGGGGATGAGAGCATGATGTGAATGATATAGTAGTGAATACCCCCTTAAAGTAGGGCAATTCATCACCCACTAGGGGTTGGGACAATCATGGGTTCCTTAATGATGCAAGGGGCCAATATGAGGGGCCCTAGGAACTAGGGTGATGACCACAATGATAGAGGTAGAGCTAATGTTGGCTTTTTCCCACATGCAAAATTTGCATGCCATGGCAAAAAAAGTACTTTCACAAGTTGTAAATACTTCTTTTGCAGAGAGGAGTTGGAGCACCTATAGCTTCATCCATAATGTGAGAAGAAACAAACTCAATGTAAACCGAGCAGAAAGCTTGGTTTATGTGCACTGCAACTTGAAGTTGTTGACACATTATTGTGAGTGAGCTCATGACGATACATCATATATGACTTGGGACAATAACCCATAGGAAGAAAAAAGACCTTTAACAAGTTGTAAATACTTCTTTTGCAAAGAGGTGTTGGAGCACCTATAGCTTAATCCATATGTGAGAAGAAACAAACTCAATGAAAACCAGGCAAAAGCTTGGTTTATGTGCGCTACAACTTGAGGTTGTTGACACATTATTGTGAGCGAGCTCATGATGATACATCATATATGACTTGGGACAGCAACTCAAAGAAAGATAATTTGGAAGATGGTGCTCTACATCTAGAAGAATTGGAAACAGAACTTTTGAAAAATGATGATGAAGCAACGTCAGGACTCAGCAGCCATACCACCCCGATCATCCAGTAGCAGTGCTCGAGTTCCACAATCTTTGCCTTTGTTGCTGCCACCTCCATCTACATCCTCATGTGGAGGTCATGTGCCTTCTGGTTCTGGTTTTGAACATGGTTGTCTGAATATGCGGCAAGTGGAAGCAGTAGATAATAGATTTACTTGTCTTTTCTAGTTTCTAGTAGTTTTTATAATTGTTGACTCTTTCATATTTATTATGATATTCTTTGTAAACAATATATGATAATTTAGGTTTGAAGTTTGAAGTTAGCAATTATAACTCATTGGTAATGAATTATGAATATGATGCTTCATGAAAGTTGAAACATTTCATTTCATGTTAGATATTCTTTGTTATCGTTTGGTTACTTGGTAATGGTAATTGTTATAGGTACAAGTTACAACTTTATTGATCAATGATGATAAATGCTATATATTGAATTTTGAAAGCTTGAAACTTTAAGATTGATGAATCATGAGACTCAATATGTTGTATGTTACTAACTTGTGGACATGGTTGATGAAGATTATAACTTATGATGATTGATGGTATATGGTTCAATCCATGTTGTTATGTTTTTATATCTAATTCATCATTCTACATGCTTTTGTTGACATATATGCATCAAAATATATAAAAATATATATTATATAAAAAAAATCTCTTGACCAGAGATTTTTTGAAAATGTCGCTACTCCCTACTCCCTCTTCTCGCTCCCAAGCAACCTTTGTGCACTAGGCCAAGACTAACCATTGTACATCTAGTGAAGGCTATGGAGGGAGAATGGGACCCGAAGGATTAGATAAGCATGTTAGAAAATCAGAAAGGCAGAAATATTCTCTTCTATTGATAATTACTTTTGATATTCCTATAGTCTTATTAACTTTCTTTTTGTTCTTCTTTTATCTTATTTTCATCAAGCAATCATCAAATCAAAACATGAATATCAACGACGCCAGATATAGGCACCCATCCAAGGCTAAAACCCCTCTATAGGGGAAAACTCATTCAAACTCTTCCACTAGCAGATTCAAATCAGACTTGAGACAATCCAAGACCTTAGACCAAACCAAAAGACCTTCACTCCACCAAGTCAGTCCTCAAACTGTCCTTCCAAACTTCAAATATCAACTGCAATAACATTGCATCAAAGACAAAATTTCGACCCTCCCAGCGACCAAGAAACTTCGCATGTGTGGCAGTAGAGAGAGAAAATTTGACTTCTTTTGTTTGACAAAGACTTCGTTCTCCTTCGCTAGGTTTTCTTCCTTCTTCTTAAGGATTTCGCTCTCTTTTCTTCCTCCAGTTACTACAAATCGAACTTGCTTTAGATGCACTCCAAATGAGGTCGAGTTGTTGCCTTTATATAGTGGATTTTGCCTCCCAATTAGGTCGACTTGTCTTCCTTGAGGCCGACTTGGTGGAGGAGGCCTAAATGACTTATTTAATACTAAAATAAATTCCTTTCTTGACTGATAAAGCCCAAGAAGGGTCTCTTACATAAAGACAACGACAAGGACTCTTGACACAAACCCTAGAAGCCTATAATGGAGACTTTAACCTAAAAACAAAATAATAAAGGATGTGAAGCCCATGCTTAATAAATAATTTTTCTTTCATAATAAAATTTATTTTTCTTTCTTTTAATAAATACATTACATCATGATAGCCCCAAGGGTTAACTCAGTTGGTAGAATTCTCGTTGTTAAGTACCTTGCCAGTTGGGAGTTCACTGGGTCAAATCTCCTCGACGCCCTTGGGGTTAGGCCCTGCTTGTTTGGCCGGCGGGTAGATCCCTTCGGGTTGATTTGCCTGGATTTTTCCCGTGGATGTAGCGGCCACCTAGTGTATGTGAACCACCCTTTAAAAAAGAAATACATTACATCATGACTCAAATACAATTATGAAGACTGACACTAGTTACATTTTCCGACACTCCCTCTGAACTAGGGAGGTATTCATAATTACATATATGCAGAGGTACATGGAAGATCTCAAAATGATATGTTCTATCAAGAGTCACAGCGCACGTAGTGTTATAGATTAGATACCTGACCAGGGTACTCTAATCAGATGGGAGTAAGGTGTGTTCCAAACTTTAGCCATAATAAGGCTTTAGCTCTAACACCAACCCAAGGATCTAAGTGTCTATCCAAGGTTGGAACTCCAAGACCAACACCAACCTCCCTACTTCGGGATCTAGACATCAACACATAGGTCAACCAAATGTCCTCCCAAGCATCTTGTCACCCCAAGATGTTTTCTCTCCTAATCAACTAAATCAGATATATCCACCAATCCAAGCATGCTTCAAACATTCAACCTTTTTATGGAGATATCATCCACAACCCCAATCAATAATAAACCTTCATATATATATATATATATATATACAAGTAAACACAAGCCTTCGGGGTTCTCAATCATTATGATGCTACTTATATCATCATCAAGTTATCCAAATACAACTTGTTGGAAGCTTTCTTCTTTCACTTCTTCAGTAGTACCAAATATAGCCTCAGTATTTCTCAAGTCTTTTGTTTACAAATCCACCTATAGTACTTTTATTCATTCTTTGGTTTCATTCTTTCTTCAAGGTATTTACTATGATTGTCATAATATGCCCTCCCTCTTAACTGAGGAGATATACCCTTTCTTCTATCCAAGCTCCCTCTCAACTCAACAACTTCCTTCTTTTTGAGAGACTCCAATCTTTCAAGGCTTTATTTCTTTCTCATGGCATCAAGGTCATCTTGATCATCCTCATCCTTATAGCTTCCTTCATCATGCTCATCATTATTATTATCTTCAATTATGAACATCTTCAACATCTTGAAGATTATGTACCTGCAAAACTTTAATAGCATGTACAACCGAATACAAATATACAGAAGCATGAAGTCAACTGTATCAAAATCATGTTACAATAGTGGAAGCATCAAAACGTTCAAGCTTTAGACATCAAATACCTAAACCTAATTAAGTTCATAATTAACAAGGGTCATGTCTTTTATATACTAGACTTCAACATCTTGCTAGGGTTTTATCATAAACCCTAGACTTCGTCTTCAAGACATAAAGCCTTAGATATCATCAACTCAATCAAGACATCAATCCAATCATAAGGTTTCAATAATATGCTCTTAGAATTACATGTCAAACTCTACCAAGGTTTGTTGCAAACCCTAGATTTCATGAATAAAGTCAAATTATGTATATCAACAATCAAATTAGCATACTAGCATTTAATATCTAGGGTTTCATTGTTATTTCCTTATATCAATTTATTTCTACGATTTCTATGTAATCCCTAGATGCAAACATCAAATTCCAAAATTAGATAACAATTTTGACCAAGCGGGTTTCGATCATACAGAAGAATATACACCTAGGTTTTCATTCCTAGGACTTTACTTTTGGTTATCACAGGGGTTTTGTTCATAAACCCTAAATCAACAATTTCTAGGGTTTTTTATATAACCCAGCAAACCCTAATGGACTATGGGTTTTACCACGACATTATCAAACCCTAAACTTCAAAAGAGTAGGATTTCATTATATGTTCTAGATTTTATCAACAACCCCCAAGTAAACTAGGGTTTCATTATTGACATTGACATATCCTTAGCATCAAGAGGCCAGGGTTTCACAAAAATTATCCAATGACAAGAGACAATATAACAAGGGTAGATTCAATCTGATGATTAATCATCCTAACAAGAATCTTTATGATTCAAAACCCTAGACATAAAGATGTTAGTAATATAAAGGAAACTTTAAGTGAGAATGACCATCCCTTTTGCAACAAAACTTGTAGTCTAAAACATATCTCGAGTTGTTCTTTAACAAACCTTGTAAATTATCATTCTGAAGGACTTCCTTTGCAACAGAGCTTCTTTTATGATTTAAGTTTTTCCTTTGAAGTTTCCTCCATAACCTATGTGTATTCTGCAAGCTTTCTTACCAAGGAAAATATTAAAAAAAAATGTTTAGTATATAACTCAAACAAATCTCGATGTGAGGAAACCAAACATGAAAGATGAAACAAAGAACAATATACTTATCTTTTGGTAAAATGGTGAAGGCTCCCTCTTAATCTAGTCTTTCTGAGGAATACCTACAACTTAAACAATCCAAAAAAGTTCTAACAAGATAAATTAAATATACGAACTCTAAAGACATTGCAAAATTTAAAGTAGAAGGATATGCAAGGGATAGTATCCCTAAGAGACTTTAGTAAATAAGTCTTTGACTTCGGATTCTTCAGTCTTGTTTTTCTTGGGTGGAACTTCACTGGCAATATTTGCATGTTCTCTTTCTCTCTTCTTATTTCTTCGATTTTCAGGACATTGACTTTTGTAGTGTCCTGTCTTATGACAATTGTAGCATTCAATCTTTGATAGATCAACCTTCATCTTTGGTCCTTTAAACTTCTTGTATACTCCTTTCTTCTTGTGATGAGAAAAGTAGGCATTTGAAGTGTTGTTTTTTTCATCCTCCATTTTGTCAGTTACTAATGAGATGTGAGCTTCTTCTTCATTGTATGCATTCCACATTTGTTCGAAGGTTGGTGTATCTTTCCAACTGATAATTCCTAATGCAAAAGAGCTCCAAGATTTTGGTAGACCTAGTAGTGCAGCAATCACGAGTTCTTTCTCCGTACAACTTCATCAATAGCTTGAATTTCATCTCTTATTCTAGAGATCCTTACAAAATAACATGATACAGTGTCAACTTTTGTCATCTTTATTGTTCTTAGTTCATTCTTGAAACTAGCTATCTTACCAATGTTCTCGATGGTAAATAACTTGGAGAGGGCTTCATACATTTCTTGTGCAGAGTCTATATTGGATAGTAAGGGATTAGATTGTCCTTCACTCCATCTACTATTAGATTCGTGGCCAAGATGTCAGTTTCCTTGTACTTTTCCTTTCTTGCATCATCAGTAGGTTTATTTTTCCTTGAGCAAAATCCAAAACTTTATGCTTAGCGAGAATAAGGTCCATCATCTTCTTATGTGCCTTGTAGTTGAAGGCTCCTTCTAGCTTATTTTATGTCTTCATTGAGGTTGCCATAGATTTTATAATATCTCCTTTACTTAATATAGATAGTAAGTTTTTCTTCTTATATCATCCTTTCCTTAATGATCTTCTTTTCTTCCTTCCTTCTTAACCCTTCTTTCGATAGACCTTCAAGCTACCCTTTTCTTTCCTCCTTCACCTTAGCTCTAATACCATGTTAGAAAATCAGAAAGACAGAAAGATTCTCTTATATTGATAATTACTTGGGATATTCTTGTAGTCTTATTAACTTTCCTTATGTTCTTTTATCTTCTTTTCATCAAGCAATCATCAAATCAAAACATGAAGATCAACGACACCAGATATAGGCACTCAGCTAGGGCTAAAACACCTCTATAGGGGAAAACCCAGTCAAACTCTTCCACTAGCAGATTCAAATCAAACTTGAGACAATCCAAGACCTTAGACTAGACCAAAAGACCTTCATCACTCCACCAAGTTAGCCCTCAAAATGTCCTTCCAAACTTCAAAGATCAGTTGCAACAATACTGCATCAATACTTCATCAATACTACATCAAAGACAGAATTTCGGCCCTATTGCTTCAGAATTTCGGCCCAGCTTCAGGTCAATAATTTTGGCCCTCCCTGCAACCCAAAAACTTTGCACATGTGGTAGTAGAGAGAGAAAATTCGACTTCTTTTGCTTGACAAAGAATTATTCTCCTTCGCTAGGTTTTCCTCATCCTTAAGGATTTCACTCTCTTTTCTTCCTCCAGCTACTACAGATCGAACTTGCTTGAGATGCACTCCAAATGAGGTCGAGTTTCTACCTTTATATAGTGGATTCTACCTCCCAATTAGGCCAACTTGTCTTCCTTGAGACTGACTTGGTGGAGGAGGCCTAAATGACTTATTTGATACTAAAATAAATTTCTTTCTTAACTGATAAAGCCCAAGAAGAGTCATTTACATAAAGACAAGGGCAAGGACTCTTGACACAAACGCTAGAGGCCTAAAATGGAGGCTTTGACCTAAAAATAAAATAATAAAGCATGAAACCCATGCTTAATAATAATTTTTCTTGCATAATAAAATTTATTTTTCTTTCTTTTGATAAATACATTACATCATAACTCAAATACAATTATGAAGACTGACACTAGTTACATTTTTCAACAAAGCATCTAATATTTCTTTAAGAATAGAGAATCCAAGATAGGAAGTAGGCCGACACTCTTTAAGGATTGGACAAGTATCCAAGACGAGTGGTCGAAGAGGACTGGTATTCTTTGAGGATTAGGAGTCCAAGATAAGAATAGTCCTAAAAGGACATACCTAGTGAACATCCGAACGCGGTATGTACCTTAAGAGGTAGTGTGGTGTCTCATGTAAAGCCTCCCAACATTATTCTCTGGTATAAATAGAGCTTGTCAGTTAAAGGCCTTACTATGTTGACAATGTTGGTTATGAAGTTGATAAAAGATGGCTTATCAATCCAACTCTTCTTATGAGAATATTTCAGTTTGAGAGTATCCATGTACTGGGTGTATAATTATGAATACCTCCCTAGTTAAGGGGAAGTGTTGGAGAATGTAACTAGTTTCGGTCTTCATACTTTGTACCATTATGTGTTTTCTGTAAAAAGCAAAAGAACAGAAGAAGAAAAATTATTATTACTTTTCTAGACAAGCATGTTCTTTATGATTCTAGGTTTTTGAGTCAAAAGAGTCAAAGTCCTATTTGGACCTATTGTAAAGAAAAATAAAAAACATTTTTTAAATAGTAATTTTGGATCAAAAACCCCTCTAGGTAACAATCCGACCTTGCCCCAATGGACATGTCTACTCGCACCCCCTCTAAACTATATAAATAGAGGGAAGGTGGAGCTCATTCGATATACACATTTGGATGGATTTGGTCTGAAATATTGCAGAGAAGAAAATGACGAAGTGGAGGGTCAAAGTTTGTCTCTTGTTGTTGATCTCTTAATGATGGATTTGTTGTGCTTGAGGAGAGTCTGACTTGGCATCTAGAGGGTGAAATTTTTTATGGTCATAAGTCTTGGATATCTCATTTGATCTGATTTTATAAGAAGAAAATTTTATGAATTTTCCCCTTAGAGGGGTTTTGCCTTGGCTTGGAGCCTATATCTTGTGTACTTTTTTTTCTATGATCTTCATGTTCATATTATGGCAATTATTTGATGAAAGAATCAGAATAAAGACTAATAAACAAGAAAATTAAATTAACAAGCAATTACCATGGAGAGGAAAATCTAAATTAATTTACAGGCCTCTTGATTTTTCAACACTTTCCTTGCGCAGTTTCTCCCTATTTCCTCGTGCAAAATAGGCTCATATTCTTTAGGAATTTACTCCTAAATCCTAGCGCAAACCTACAAGGGATTCTCTCTCAAATCTGCGTATCGGATCCTCCTTAATACGCTCTCCTAGCAAGAAGCTTTCCTCACACAAACCTTTGCAAACAATAATGATACAATTATACCTTTTGTCCTCCTTTTAAGCAATTCGATCATGTTATATCTGGAAAGTAAATTTTAGAACGTGAGATGAGTTTGACTTGTTAACTGAGTTGAACTGACTCTCTAACTCGTCCTTGCCTCAATTAGAACTTGAAGCTCCCACTCGTACTCTTCTAAATTTGAACTCGCACTTGGAGAACAACATAATTGAACCTCCAACTTTGTGCATGATTAAATTGCTCCATGAACTCATCCTATCACCAAAAACTCGTGCATGCTAAAGGAAGGACTTATCGTGGTCTTTCTTGACTAAGGCACAAGTCAAGAAGACCTTCTCTCACTAATATTTTCAACACTCCCTCTTAGCGAGGAAGGGATTTTGTACAACTCCCAACTTATCTCTCAAATGGACAAAATTGCTTCTTGCCAATGCCTTGGTCAAGAAATTTGTTGTCTGCTCCTTTGTTGGAATTTACGGTAGCTTCACTATCCCTTTTAGCACACAATCTCTGAGATGATGATACCTGATCTGGATATGCTTTGAGCGATCATGAAACATTGTGTTCTCAAAGAGCTTGATGCAACTCTAATTATCACAATGTATCACAATAGGCTCCATCACCGGTCTACGAAGTCCCTAAAGCAACTTCCTCATCCAAATAGCCTCGCATGCTGCCAGACTGGCAGGCCATGTACTCAGCCTCTATTGAACTGAGTGCAATTGATCTCTGCTTCTTATTTTACCAAGAAACAGTTATTGACCCAATGCTGGAGACACCACTTGAAGTACTCTTTTGATCTGTGGAGCTCCCTGCCCAATCTGCACTTGTGAAGCCCTCAAGACTCACTCCATCAACCTGTTTGTATTATAATCCATAATTCATTGTGCCTCTAAGATACCTAAAACATGCTTTGCAGCAACCCTGTGAACTCTTATCGGCGCCATCATGAACTAACTCAGTTGGTTCACTGCAAAACAAATATTAGGTCGTGTGTTGCTTGTATACTATAGATTCCACTCGCTCTGCTCTGCGTGGCCATGGGCCTGCAATCCTGCATATGAAATCTCCAAGGAATCTTTGTAGTGTACTTTACCTGTCCCACGAAGATCTCACCATCACTCTGCCAAACCTCCAAACCAAGGAAATAGTGCATAATCCCCATATCCTTCATCTCAAACTCCATTGCAACGTCCTCCTTGCAAACCTAGATCAAGTTGCCTACTCCAATCAATAGAAAGTGGTTAACGTAGAGCACTAGAATGAGCAGAAACCCTCCAACCATGATGTAGAATGGGTTGGCTTTTGCCTCACTCATAATGAAGCCCAATTCTCGAAGGTAGTTGCCAATACAAGTGTACCATGCTCTCATAGCCTGCTTGAGCCCATAAAGAGCTCTCTTTAGCCTGCACACACGTGTGTCTCTACTAAACTACTCAAACCCCTTTGGCTGCTCCATACAAATCTCCTCCTCAACCACTTCGATGAGGAACGTTATCTTCACATCCATCTAATGGATCTTCCACCCCATCTGTGTTGCAAGTACCAAAATCATCCTAATGGATGAATATCATGCTACTAGGGCAAAGATCTCATCATAATCTATACCCTCAATCTGTGAGAATCCCTTGACCACAAACCTGGCCTTGTACATCTCCACAATCCCATCTACTCCATGCTTCACCTTGTACACCTAGTGTGATCTTTCTGCTGACTTTCCCTCCGGTCACAGCACAATCTCCCAGACATCAATCTTCATGATGGAGGAATATTCCTCCACTATGGCATCCTGCCAAACCTGCTAAGAAGTTACCTCCTTATAACTAGAAGGCTCAACGTCCACCACCCCTATCAACAGTGTCATATATTTGGTGTACCTTTGTGGCTGCATGCTCTACGTAAACATGGTGCTAAGAGCTTCAACCTACTTCTAGGCCTCCTAAATCAACTTCTAAGCCCACTTGGCCTTCTTTCTCCCTGTATAGGAGTCTCTAACTGAGTAGCTCCCTAATATTGTCCTAGTCTCTCCTCCTTATTACCCTGCTCTGCATCCAACTGTGCGGCCCTCTTGCCACCTGGCTGAGGCTCAATTTGTGATCCTAGCTAAAGCTCCTCCTTGGGAGCGATTAGCTCATCCATCTCATGTACTCCAACATGCTCTCGCTCTAAGGGCTACCTTAGAGCTTTGGACTAATCAAACCTCACATCTTGCCTGTGAACTATCTTCTTGAGTCCTAGTAGATACACCCTGTATGCCTGAGCTGTCTCACTAATCCCACAGAAATACCCTTTTTTGTTGTAGGCTCCAACTTCTTCCTGTTATCTTTGCACACATGGAAATAAACTTTTGTGCCAAAGATAGGGAAGTGTGAAACATCAGGTTTCTTGCCTATAAAGCCTCCTCTGGTGTAACTCGTCCAAGAACGCTCTGTGGACTCCTATTCTGTAGAAATACTATAGTGTTGCATGCATCTGCCCATAAGAACATAGGCAGTCCCTGATCATGCAACATGGCCTTGGCCGCTCTAACAATATTGTGGTTCTTCCTCTCAGCCACCCCATTCTGCTAAGGGTTATCAAGTGTTATCAACTCTCTCCTAATGCCCTCCTCACACAAATCCTTGAAGGCAATGGAGAGATATTCTCCACCATTGTCACTCCCAAATGCTTTGTTCTTCTTCCCTGTCTAGTTTTCTACCAAGGCCTATACTCCATCAACTTGCAGAAGACCTCATCCTTTTTCTTCATAAAGTATATCCAAGTTTTACGAGAAGAGAAACAAGAAATGCTAAAAATAGCATTC
>APFE030892874.1:19868-58323 GCA_000404065.3 Pinus taeda
ATTCTATTAAATCAGTTGTTATGAAATTTTATAATGTAATATCCATGATAGTATACAGATCATTACATTTTTATAATGTAATATCCATGATAGTATACAGATCATTACATTAGACCTATTATTATTGGTATAGTCATCATTCTTTTGCTTTATGCTAATTGTTGAGAATAACAACAAGAAGTGCTAAAAATAACATTAAGGATATTCCAGTTTTAATTTGTCCTTGAATTAAAATTAAAATTTAGTCTCACGAGTTGCTTGAAAAATAATTAATTAATTCATCTTGAGTTAATTAGTTGGAGAAATTCAAGCTAGAAGTCTTTGTGAAGTCATGCAACAGTTATCCCTTAAATTAAGGAGATTATCCCTTAATTAAGGAGATAAGGATGAGTTGTATTTTAGTTGTAATTAGTTAGCTCAGTTTACTAAGTTAAGTCCAGTTAGATTAGTTCCAAACAGTTTGAGGAGCTAATTGTGAGTTTAGTCAATTAATGCATGCATGCATGAAACTAGTGTACTCCAGATAACTGAAGATTCTCTCATAAATAACTCATGCATGTCATTTCAGACAAAGACCCAGTTGAGATTAAAGACAAGGACAATGTACTATCAGTTGGAGGAATTTTCCTATAAAGAAAACTCATCCATGCAGAAGGAACAAGGTTCCTTGAGGATTGTGCAGTTTTACAGGGTGTGACATCAGTGTGAGTGATAAGTGTTACACTTGGTAACAGGAGGATCACCCAGAGAAACTGCGCAAGGAAATAGGAGGCTTGGAGAGCTGAAGAGAACGTTTGTGAGAAGCCTTGTTTGCATGTGAGCATCCAGGAGGATTGTACTGAGAGTTGGCTAGTTGTGACAGCTAAAGCTTTGTGTAATCTTGATGTATTTCCACCTTGTATGATAATACAGATAGTGGGGATTTTAGCTAAGGCTTTCCCCTGAGTATTCTTCTGTGTTTCATGTGCATTGATTCTTCTTCATCTATTATATGTGTTCTATTTGATCTTGCTCAAAATCGATTAAGTTTCCACAAGTTTGTTTGTAGAAGTAAATCAAGTATTGTGCTTTAGTTACATTGCATTATTAGGTGATCTACAGTGAGAATTTCTACATGGTATCAGATCAAAGGTTATCAGAGCTGAGAACAATATACTAGAGGAGATTTCGAAGTTTTGAGTTTTGGGCCGCGAGTTTTCAGAGCAGATCTTAAAAATTTTGTGAAAAATTTTTAGAAACAAATAGTAGATCTGGATTCCTTGCTGAAAAAGACCCAAATTCAAAAACAAAAATCGGCTGAATCAAAGTTCGAATGAGGGAGATATCGTTGATTTAAAATCAGCTCTTTTTCCTGAAAATTTCGTGACGGCGGGATAGATGAAACAGATTGGTGTGCTAGCCAAGAACCTGTATGCTCTTGAGGTTCAAGATGCATGAAAAGCCTTGACAAGCAAGGCAAAGGTTAGAGACTTGGTGTTTGAGAGGGAGAGTAAATTACCTCACAACATGCAGCGCTAGAAGAAGTCTCAGACAATTGTGGAGGAGCCACAATTGGAGATGCTGAGAGGAGACCACGTGGAGGCATCCACTCATGCAGAGACCTCCAGTAGGGGGAAATTTCAAGACAAGTGGGCAAAGGGATCACATGCAGCCATACCTCCAAGTGTGAGGTGGGCCGATGTTAAGTGATAGTCCCAAGAAGGCTGAAATTGGGCAGGGTCCATTGAGAGGTTTTATCTCATGGATCGTACCTTGCTACGGGAGCCCAAAGTACATAATAGTGGGAGGAATCAATGGGATTGATGCAGTGAGAAATCAAAGTGACAGAGGCTAGAGCAGTGAGATACTGAAGAGCACAGAGAAGGATTGACAACAGTGCAGAAAGATTGAGTTAGCAGAAGTGCAGAGTTTTCAGTCGATAAAGGCAATAGCAGTCAGAGACTTTGATGATAGATGCATCATATTGATTCAGGTTGGATATTTTTTTTGTTTCTGGAGTTGTTGGAGCAAAAACGCTAGTGAGAAGTGTTGCATGCAGAACATTCCAAAGGTTCAGGATCGGGATCGAGTTGAATTGCTTTCTTGTTGAGAGGGAGTGTTGAGAATAGCAACAAGAAATGCTAAAGAAAGAAATGCTAAAAATAGCATTTAGTATATTCCAATTTTAATTTGTCCTTGAATTAAAATTGAGAATCAAAATTCGAATTTAGTCTCACGGGCTGCTTGAAAAATAATTAATTAATTCATCTTGAGTTAATTAGTTGGAGAAATTCAAGCTAGAAGTCTATGTGAAGTCATGCAACAGTTATCCCTTAAATTAAGGAGATTATCCCTTATTTAAAGAGATAAGGATGAGTTGTATTTGAGTTGTAATTAGTTAGCTCAGTTTACTGAGTTAACTCCAGTTAAATTAGTTCCAAACAGTTTGAGGAACTAATTGTGAGTTCAGTCAGTTAATGCATGCATGCATGAAACTAGTGTACTCCAGATAACTGAAGATTCTCTCATAAATAACTCATGCATGTCAATTCAGACAAAGACCCAGTTGGGATTAAAGACAGGGACAGTGTACTATTAGTTGGAGGAATTTTCCTATAAGGAAAAACATCCATGCAGAAGGAACAAGGTTCCTTGAGGATTGTGCAGTTTTACAGGGTGTGAGATCAGTGTGAGTGATCAGTGTTACACTTGGTAACAGGAGGATCACCCAAAGAAACTGCGCAAGGAAATAGGAGGCTTGGAGGGCTGAAGAGAAGGTTTGTGAGAAGCCTTGCTTGCCTGTGAGCATCGAGGAGGATTGTACTGAGAGCTTGCTAGCTGTGAGAGCTAAAGCTTTGTGTAATCTTGATTTATTTCCACCTTGTATGATAATACAGATAGTGGGGTTTTTCGCTGAGGCTTTCCCCTGAGTATTCTTTTGTGTTTCATGTGCATTGGTTCTTCTTCATCTGTTATATGTGTTCTATTTGATCTTGCTCAAAATCGATTAAGCTAACGCATGTTTGTTTGTAGAAGTAGATCAAGTATTTTGCTTTAGTTACATTGCATTATCAGGTGATCTACAGTGAGAATTTCTACATAATCATCTACGAAAGTGACAGAATACCTGTGTCTCATAAGAGATGGAGAAGATAAGGACCTGCATACGTCTAAATGCACCAGATCCAAAATCCCATCACCTCTGTTGTCTCGACCCTGAAAAGAAGTCTTGTCATACTTGCCAAGTGTGCACCCCTTGCACACTTCATGTTGATCAAAGCTTCATGTTAGTAATCTTGTGGCTGTCTGCTGAAATCTTCATAGCCCCATGATGCAACAGTCCCATGCACCTATGCCAAAGTTCTCCTACATGTCTACTCTAATCACCACCTACCTTGTTGCTCAAGGTTGCGCATGTCTCAACTTGCATCCTGTAAAGGTTCTTCACCCTCGCACCTATCTTCTTCAGTGCTCCATAAGCTAAGTGTGTGAGGAATGCCTTGCCTCTATTGAAGATGACATCATATCCCTTGTCCTCGAGGGTAGCTACTGAAACAAGGTTCTTCTTCAAACCTGGAACATAGAGGACATCATTGAGATGGAGAGGGCTCCTGGACTCCCTATCAAAGCTAACAGTACCAACTCCCCTAGATGTGTACTTTCCATCATCTCCTAGCTCGATCTGAAACTGCATGTCCTTCTCCTTCAACTGGCTGAAATACACCCTATTTCCAGTCATGTGGAAGGAGGCTCCAGAATCAATATGCCATGTGTTGCTCCCCACTGAGCTTGCCATGCAAGCTATCAATGAGAAATCTTTCTCGAACTAAGAAGCAAACCAATCTATCTCAACTGATGCAGCCACATGATTCTTACTAAACCTCTTATTTTGATTAGGACACTTAGTAGCATAGTTCCCAAACTCATGGCAACGGAAGCACTTGATCTTACTCAAATCCTTCTTCTTTTCGCCCTTCTCACTAGACTCAGCCTTTCCTTTGCCAAAGCAAAGTTCTCCTCGTCCTTTGTCTTTGTTGATCTACAATCTCTAGCCCCTCTTCGGATCTCTTCTTAAACGCAATCAATCCATAACCTTTCCCAACCAGGAAAACTCTCTCGGCCACTAATAACATCCTGGAAACTATACCAAGACTTATGAAGTCCTATTAGAGCAAAGTTCACAAGGTCACCCTCTGGCACAGTGACACCCACGCCACTTAGCTCATCTCAAACTTGAGTGAACTTCGAAATATATGTGACAATGTGCTCTCCTTTGCTCATCCTGATGCTCCTTAGCTTCTCCTTGAGAGCTAGCTTCCTTGCATCACTGGTACCCTAAAACAGATCCAAGATGACTTTGAACATGTCATACACTGTCTTCTTCTCATAGAGATGAGGAATAATATGATCTTTGACCCCCTCTAGAATAATCTCTTTTGCCTTGATATCATTCTTAGTATGTCAGGCCAACTGTTGGGGATCTTGAGGTAGCAGTATTTGATTCTTGATAAACTCTCCTACCCCATTATCCCTCCAACACTAGTGTGATCCTTTCCTTCCATGAGGAGAAGTTAGATGCTCTGTCTAAACAATGATCTGCTCTTAGTCCTTGGTACGTTATTCTCCTTGTCCAAAGAACTGCTGTTCACAAATCTGATCCATTGGTGTTGGTATTTAGTTGTTCTTTGTTCTGATACCATGTAGATTTTCCTTCAAATTCTACCACTGCTTGAATGAACAATCTGAAACTAATTTCGATTCAACAAGATACAGAATTTCTGTACTCTAAATAAGCAGCGAAATAGAAACACAGTGACACAATAACACAATAAATTTTTCCTGGGAACCCAACTGGGAAAACCCTCTCCTTGCTGTAGAATTTTATTGATAAAGTTTGAGCAATAGATCTCTTACAAGGCAATACAGTTTCACTAGAAAACACACTTGTTCTCCCTGCAAATAACCTTAATCCAGCTCCTCTTTCCTTGCACAGTTTCTCCCTATTTCCTAGCACAGGAAATCTCCTATTTTCTCGCGCAGAATAGGCTCCTATTCTTTAGGAATTTACTCTTAAATCCTAGCGCAGACTTGCAAGGAATTATCTCTCTCAAATTTGCATATAGGCTCCTCCTTAATACGCTCTCCTAGCAAGAAGCTCTCCTCACACAAACCTGTGCAAACAATAATGATACAATTGTGCCTTTTGTCTTCCTTTTAAGCAATTTGATCATGCTATATCTGGAAAGTAAATTTTAGAACATGAGCTGAGTTTGAATTGTTAACTCAGTTGAACTGACTCTCTAACTTGTCCTTTGCCTTAATTAGAACTTGAAGCTCCCACTTGTACTCTCCTAAATTTGAACTCCTCCTATCACCACGAACTCGTGCATGCTAAAGGAAGGATTGATCGTGGTCTTTCTTGACTAAGGCACAAGTCAAGAAGAACTTCTCTCACTACTATTTTCAACAAAAAACACCACTAAATAGCCAAAAACTATGGCTATAGCTTCTCAAAACATCACAAAATAGCAACAAAGATGGTTGTAGGAAAATAATAATCTAAATCCTCTCGTGTTGAATCGTCCTTTCTCAAATCCCCCTTGCTGAAATCACCACTGCTCAATTCTCCCTTGCTCAAACCTCAAACAGTGTGAGGAAAAATGAAAGGGATGTCCTCTTTTAAAAGAATTTTTTTCTAAAGGCTACTAGGAATCTCCAAAAATATTACAGAAAAAAAACATAAAAACTAAGATTGATTTTTAATTACTTAAAAACATTTTAAGTGGGTCCCACGCCAATAATAGGCCACAAAATCACGTCGTACAGAATCACACACATTGTGTGGCCATTGAAACACACTTTAAGGAGGGTGAGACACATTTCAAGCGGGCTAAAACACATCAAAAACATGATGTGTTTCAGCCCGCTTGAAACACATATCAAGCACATTTCAGGGTCTTTGTACCGAAAGTTTAAACATGCTTGGTACAGGGAGGGAGGCCACATTTCCTGCAACATAGATTTATTTCCTAGACTTGTTCCAAAAATTGTTAATTTCAAAGCATGGGAGTTTACATTATATAGGAAATTTGAGAAGGTTTCCTATGACAAACTCTGGATAATAACCACTTTACAAGAAGTCAAATGTTCAAAATACTCCATCCTGAGCACATACCACGGAACCTAACTTGGTAGTCATGATGACTCCAAGAATCAACAAACCCCCTGCCCCTCAAACCTCCCTTGCAAGAGCATGCCAAACACTTTTTTGAGGAATCAAATTTAACTAAAATGATTGTCCTTTTACAACTAAAAATTTAGGCAATGGTCAATATAATTGTTTGAGATCCTTTTATATCAAATACATGATAACCTTCAAATAAATTGTTAAATTTGTTACACATCAAATATTTATACTACTTTTAAATAACACCTTTGCAAATGGAATTCTTACATTCGAAAAAATAATAGTCATGAACGACCACAACTTAAGCATATATTTTCTTCTCTAAAGCATAATAGATATACTCTTTATTTCTGGAGGCTACTATTTTGTTTCCTTAAAAAATCTTGATTATCAATGCAAATGAGCATCAAGGCTATAAAAAGACTCATTCTAATTCACTATTAAAACTCTATTAGAGGAGTATTGCTTTGATGCATTGAAATATCTACGAATAAATGCATCTATAGTATGAAAGTAGTATTTATTGGCATTTTGCATCCACTAAGAGTGTATTAGGTTAGAAAATCTATAGAGCTGCTCACTTTCTTGCATGAGGGAGAGATATAATTTACCGCATGTAAACAAATGACTATTAACAAAGCATGCTAAATTTAAACTCTCTTCCCAGGATTCTGGCAGACAATTTCCAATAAGAATTTTTCCTATGTATAACGCTTATTTTCTTCCTTTTTGTGAGAGAAATACGGCTTTCAAAAAAGGTGGCTTATGGAACAATAAAAAAAAAAGTATTCATTTACTTGCAGACGAATCACTGAAAATCATCATAGCATAGTAATAAACACATAATTTTAAATGGAGATGTCTAGAAACACATAATTTAATATCAAAACTACTACAATATGATCGATCCCCTGGTCACAAGAAATGTACCTGGTTGCACAAAGATGATCAATGCAAGGATTTATTGCAAGACTTCTTAGTTTTCGTTTGTGCTGACTAGAAATGAAGTTTGCTTGCTGAAAATCAATGATAAATGCATATTTACTGTTGCCTATGCCTGAAATCAAATCAACATGCTCTCTCTTCTCTGCAGCACCAAACAAGAAGCTTAGTAAATTCAATATAAACTCCTGACCAAATTCAGTTGTGCCTCAATGAAATATTGCTTTGATTCTTAAATAACGATGCATAGATTAACCAACACTTCAAAAAAATCATCGTCACAAAATAGCAATGATGCTCAAAATAAAATAGGGCGAAAAGTTTAAGAAACACAAAACGAAACGATATACAAGTTTATGCAAAGAATATGACGATCTTGACAAAGAATCCAGAAACAAAGTTAAGGATGAAACATAACATGAGAAATTTGTTATCGCCATTGGCAGCAATAAAACATTATGATTAGTATGACAACCAAATCTGGCTCACCAATTAGAATACCCAAAAGATCTCGAATATAAAGATATCAATTTCAGATATATATATAAGTAAAATGATATGATATGATTTACAAATAAGGGCGCCGAATATATACCTAGGCAGAATGCCTTTTCATTAAGAAGCATGTCCTTTAAGACATGTCCTTTCATCACTATTAATTATTAGTATCTATTTATTTAATTATTGATATTTATATTTGTATATCTATTACATTGCCTTCATTGAGAAATACTTTGTTCTCAAAGCATATTTAAGGAAAAATACTTCATATACTTTTCCTTCGGTTGTAATGTAGTTTCCTATAATGTTATCTTTTTCTTCTTATAGGAAAATGTTAAGAACTTCTCTGTATTTATGATAAAAGTCCCTAGACCTTCCATCCAGGGCAATCTAGAACTATGTCACTAATAACTATCATCACAAAATAAAGATTTAACAGTGAATTGTGATACAAAAGTATACTCTCCAATGTTCAGCTGTAAATTATTTATGTATATTTATTTTCGTCCGATGAGCCTATCATTTAAGTTTTTGATTATATTTGACTCGGAAATCACTAATTGGTTAGCACATTGGGTACTAATATAATTATTATTCTATGTTCCACCAAGTTTCTGGGATGAGGGAACACGGGAGTGGAGAGACACACAAGGGGGACATGTGAGAGCACACCAAAATTTTATGAAAATAGGGGGGTCTTGAGGTCCCTAGCATAGGGGTCCCCGCCTCTAAAATTATAAAATACAAAAATAATAGTGATAAAATCCCAACAATAACAATTCATCCCATACAAATTCATCCCTATGCAATCCAATGGAAATGATATAATCCTGTCAATCTTGAAAGCCTTAGAATTGTTAAGTCTACTGAACTCTAAATGGAAAATGAAATTCTACTTTCTCTGTACGCAGTCTAATGAGGATGGAACCATTCTCAAACATCCTCCTTTATCTTACCTTTTCTATTCTTTACTTTAAGAATTTAATATTAACATTAATTACCAAGGTCTTGGAATCCTCAAAGCTCTATCCATTTTTTTTTCTATCTTCATGGGTTGTTAGATAAAAAAATCTAGGGGGAAGCGCATAGGCATCCCCCTTTTGTGGCGGGAGGGGGGGCATGCACTCAAATGTCCCCCTTTTGGGGAAATGCATACCCCACATAGTGGAAATGTGTCCCCATGTGTTTCCCTAAGTTTCTCCCAAAGGGAGACACGGAGAAATGTTTCCCCGGGTGTTCCCCTATCCCGAGAGCATGGGAAGGAGTGCACCCCCCACCTGGGGGACATATTCCCATGGGTCACTGTTGTTACCCGTAATAAGAGCAATAGAAATAACAATATCTTTTTCTACTAGTGTCCCTTTTGAGTATAAGTAACATGTAAGCATATTTTGTTGACATTTTATGAAATCTTCCTTTTTCTTCATTAATAGACTATGTTTTGCTTTCGTCAAAATTACTTAATATTTCACGTAAACTTAGTACCTATAACTAAGGTATTATTTTTATAACATATTTTTGTTAGATTTCCATGAAACTCTGCAACTACTTAGTAAATCACTGAAAACTAAAATCTAGTTAACTTTCACCAAGATACAAAACTTCTTAACTTATAAGCAATAGAATAAAAACACATGCACAAATTGACAAACTTAGTCTTCTCAGGAAATGCAACAGGGAAAACCTGCTTGCTTGATGTGGCTATTTTATTGATTGTTCTTGAGCACTTGGATCTATTACAAAGCAATTTGTCTCTCTTGAGAAAGTGTTTTGCTTCTCACACAAATCTTAGCTGATACAATTAATCTTGGTTGACCTAGATCCTGCTTGATCTTGGCCCTCTAGCACAAAATTATTCCTTTGCTACCTCCTTGACTTGCTCTACAATACTTGCTCACTTTTGCTTGATCTTTGCACACTAGATGCTCCTTAATCCTTCCCCACTAGGTCCCTATTTCCTAGCGCACATCAATGTGAAAATTTCAACTACTTAAATTCTATTGTAGCAACTGGAATTAATTCTTCTAACTGTAAATAAATTATGCAGTTTATTGCTACGGCAACAAAGACTTAATCACACTACAATCTTCACAAATAAAAAATATTGCAGAAGTAAATTAGAAACTGGGAAAATACTGGTAGTCTAGCACACACACACAAAAATATAACACCATTACTTTTTAGACAAATGTCCTAGGAAAAACCCAATGTGGGAAAACTAGTGCAGCAGCTGAGAGTTTTTATTATTAAGCAACAGTGAGAAAATTATGAGTACAACTGGATGCCCAAGCTAGCAATCCTCTATAGGACAACCAGCCACAAAAATTAAAGAGACAATTTTTGTCTCACCCGTCACTAATCCAGCACCAAAATTAGCTCCAAATGGGCTCAACGAAACACCTGCATCAGCCTCTGCATAGGCACTTGTACACTATGCCTGGAACTGCAACTAATCAAGTCACCTGCCCAATCCAGCCTCTAAGAATGACTCATTGGCCCCTTCCGAAAATTCCCCTGGCCTTCAGCAACTTAATCGACCCTTTATCTGGCCAATTTGAACTCTGCCTATGAAGCTTTTGCACCAACACTGCACATCCAGAAACTTGGCCTTCCTATCGCTGACTCTCTAGAACTGGGAAAACTTACTTCGGACTCATTATGTCTCTGCCCCTCTCTATCTCTGCATCCCCTCTCTGGCTCGAACTCTCCCGACAAACTGTTGTTGCTCTCTGGAAAATCGAACTGCCTAAGGAAAATTGATCTCAAGTGTGTTCCTCCATCTACCCATCAACTTCTTCTTATAATCTCATTGTGGGACTCTAACAACCAAGATTAAATCTTAATCAATGGCTGAGATTATTTCGTAGTCGAAATGTGTGAGCTTCTAGAGAAATCTGACCTTCCTCAATTAATTCTTGTTATCAATCATTTTCCCTAAGTTAGACTTCAGAAAAAATTTATTATTGATCAATTAACTTAATTAAGGCACTTCTAGGTGGATTTTCCTTTAAACATTTCTGGGTTATGGAGTCCTAGTGTTTCTTAGCCTCTTTGACAACTGTCGAGACTAGAACACCATCTGATGCTACAAAAACTAACAATCAGCCCCTATTCTCTAACACAAATCAGCTCCTATTTTATACGAAAAATCCCTATATCCTTGCGCACTTCATGCCTCCTAAATCTTCGGACCCAGCTCCTCTTCTCTATGCACAACCAGCTCCTAAATCCTAGCGCACTTGTGCCTCCTATTTCTTAGGACACAATTCATGTGCTCTCTACAATCAAGGCTCTCTCACAAACTCGTGAGCTTTGTCTTGTTACACAATCCTTTGAGCACAAAACTTATAATATCATTTGTCTTCGTCCTCCTCTTTATAGACCCAATTCAAGCATGTAAGAGGCCTAGCTCAATTTAGCAACTCGAGTTTTGATTGACAGGTTAACTGAGAGTCCAATTGATTCTCTCTCCAATCAACACTTGGAATATTAACTCGTTCTCCCTTCAATCAAGACTGAAGACTAACTCGCTCTAACTCAACTGCTAACTGCCACCTCGTTCTATAGTCAAACTAATGAAGACACCACTTAACTGAAGCTCCAACTCTACACATGCTAACTTGATGATTATTCCAGTAAGTTGGAAATAACTCATCCTAACTGAAGTCTAACTCATGAGCTCGCACTCATACTAGGAGAAGGACAATTTGAGGTCTACACTGGCTAAGGCATAAGCCAAAAGACCTTGCTCGCTACATTTTCAACACTTTCTTATTTGAACTTTTGAAATGCCTCTTGATACCACTTTTAACTTTTCCGTGACTTATCAATGTCAACCTCTATCTGTCCACTCTGTGGCCTTATGGACTATTATGGTGCAGAATCAAGAGTTGAAGTATCTATGTTGCCAGGTTCATAGCGCAAAAGATAGAATGACGCAACTTCTTGCTAGATTGAGTCAATTGGCCTTTAATGATCAGACGACCGCTGCAACCCAGAATTTGCAGTCGGATCAAGAGATTAAGAAATTAAAAATTACCCAGCAGGAGTTGGAACGCTAAGTAGAAGGGTTATAGGAGTAAGCACTTCGAATTATGAATACCACTGGACCCACCTATGAAGAGAATAAAGCCATCCTCAATGACACGGCGAAATGGGTTAACCTCTGAGGACATGTCCTTACAAGCTTATGAGAGGATCCAGATTCCAAACACAATTCACTCAGATGGAACAAGTGTGTATTGGGGGTCTGTTGGAGGCAAGTTTTAGAGCAATTTTGGTTGTGCGTATGTAGGCAAAGGAAGTAAAAACCACACATTGGAACATTGTGTGGACACGACTGAGTGCACAATGATAGCACGTAGTGGAGAACTGCACAGTCAACAACAATGCAGAAGAGAAGCAGTTAGAAGGGAAATTGCCAAAATTTGAATTTCAAATGCCCACATTTTGAGTTAGTCCAGTTTTAGTAAACAACACTTTAACTGCCCATAGTAAGAGTTTTACTAGTAGTGTTACCATTGGAACATTTATGCATGTAAGATTTTATAAGTCAGCAAAAGCTGCCTGTGTCTATTCATCGACCCTACTCAATACCTCTTTCATCTTCTCATCAACCTACTCAACAATTTTTTCTATATCATCCTCGAACATGGATGTCACTTGAGCAATCCAAGCGAATTTGCTTCTTCCTGACACGCAATGTACCCTCCCAACACTTGTTTTGGCAGCTCTTTTTACTTTGGTGCATGTTGTAGTTGATGGGGTGCCTGATTGTTTGGGTTCCTTATTCTGGTCTTACTTTGAGTGACTTGGAGTTTGGGCAGATGTTCCACCTTGCGGCTCTTGTTGTCCTTCTAGTTCTTGCTCAACACTCCTTTCCAAATTCTCATAATCTTGCTCCTCTACTAATAGCAACTTCCAAAAATCCTCCTAGATAGTGATCTCTTCTTGTACATCTTCATCAGTTAGTTGGAAATGGCATGTTTGTCATCGTTTATACGGATCCCACTTAGCCTGAATGTATAAATTATGTGTATCAACCTAAAATCGTGCGATGCTCTCATACTTTCAAACCACCTCCACGAGAATGTGCATATTCGCTTTGATGGCCTGACAAATCATCTCATGATAAAGAAAGAAAGTAACATTAATGTCGATCTTCTGCATAGGAATTGTTGTGGCCCAAAAATGTTGAAATCACATGACCTCAATAGGGAGTCGTGTTTCTTTGACAGTTTTCAAGTACAAAGGTGCCCCCTGCTTGCAAAGAGCAATTAGAATAAGTAGCTAAGCATAACCAAATTTTGCACCTGAATCTTGCACAGCTTTACAATCCACCACAAATTGATTGAGCGGGAATGTAGCCCAGTTCATTATTACACCCTTCTCACACTTACCCGCTACCAAAATAACTCTGTCAACACCTCGTCCTTCCTGCATTTCCTGAGCAATTTACAAGCCAATACTTGTGTAGTGAATCAAACACCTTGGTCATTTATCTTCGCAACTACAAATCCTCGTTTACCCCTCGCCGTACCATACTTGCTAAAAAACTTTGCTCCCAAAGTCTTACATTTATCCTCAAAGAGAGGTTCAAGATCCTCACGTTCCATGGGCAAACCAGTGATCGTCTTGATTACTTGTGGAGTGATTACAATGGCCTTATCTAACCATAGATAACCCCCATGCACGCAACTTAGCAATAGCTTGGCCATTGCTAGGCTATTGAGCCAAAGTGAGAAATTTCCAATAAATTCAAAATATTGGCTTTCTCTAACCCCAAAGCCCATTGCTGTAGTTCAAGCACAACCACGTTAGGGCCATTAGTCTCCTACCTCTACAAATACTCTTGTAACTCTAGAAATTGCTTTTGGCATGTAATATATGTTGAGAAATCCATTAGGGTGGCAGATTAATTGATTTGTTTTATTATGACATTATCTTGTGATGTTTCATTATTATTTTTCTCCTTTCAATTTATCTTGTTCTTATCATCAAGACTAATGACAACCAATAAACAAAGGAGGGCACGAGATGTAGGCATGCGGCCAGCGCAAAACGCCTACGTAGGGGAAAACCCAGTCAAGAATTCTTCCTTTACTAGATTCAAAACAAAATTGAGATGACCAAGACTCTCATAACCTAGACCAAAGACTTCTTCCATCCATCAAGTCAACCTTGTTAGATTATACTTCAGTTCTGAGTCTTGTATTCAGTATTTCGTTCTTCAATACTTTGCAAACGCGGTCTTCTCGTGCTTCAATTCTGTGACAGCCTTCCCATGCCTACATAAGCCTTGAGGCAACCTTCTCATATTTTGGTCCTATGACATCCTTACGATACTTTGATCATGTGGAAGCCTTCTTACACTTCGGTCCTGTGGCATCCTTACCTTGCTTCAATCCTGAGGCAACTTACTTTGGTTTCGGTCCTGTGGCATTCCTCATTATGCTTTTGTCATACTTTATTTGTGTCACACTTCAGTGTTGTAGTGGGGCAACATAACTCAGTCCTATAGCATACCTCACTATTCTTCTATCATACTTTATTTGTGTCACACTTCAGTTCTGTAGTGGCACATCATAACTCAGTCCTGCAGTAATCTTATAATAGAGATATACTTCAGTCCTGTAGTGGTATTGTTATAGTGTCAAACTTTGGTTCTGTGGTAGCCCAGAATTTCGGTCCTGTGGTGGCAGCCCAGACTTCGGTCTTGTGGTGGTGGTAAACCAGACTTCAGGCCTGCAATGACACTTCGACCTTCTGCACCATCGAATTATCCTTCACTGTAATTCACCAAACTTGTGTCTTATCTCTCCTTGTTGAGCGAAGTCTACATGCCTATTTATAGTTGTTTCCCATTGAAAATGAGCCGACATGAGTTTGTTTGAGAAGCTGACTTGTAGAATATTAATTTGGAGGCCAACAACAAGGTGACTTGATGGAGGAAGCATTGACATGACAAAATAGATTTTGACTTGGACTTTAAAAATCCTAAAAGCCTATAATAGAGGCTTTCCCTATGACAGTTGACCCAAAACTTGGACTATAAAAATCCTAAAAGCCTACAATGGAGGCTTGCCCTATGACAATTGACCCAAGCATGAAACCCATGCTTTAATAAGTCAATTTAATTAATAATAATAAATATTTTTCTTTCTTTTCATAAATAGATTTCATTATGACACAAGTACAATTATGAAGACAAAACCTAGTTACATTCCTCAACAATATCATGGTTGATTTTTCTGATTCTCCCTATGCACTCCACCATATCTTTGTGTAGGGTGGGTATAGTACCAACTTGGCCCACACACCTTAGGTTGGGACGATGACCCAACAACTTTGGCGACTACCACTTCTCTTGTGATCTCAAACTCCTCTCACATGCTCTCAGGTTGTAAAGGAACAAAAGCGTTCTTAGTCTACGGCCTACGCATCGATGAACTCCCTACAGCCTTCCCAACAAACCCAGACTACAATTGCTTTCGAGACCCTCTTGTTATCCGGCACTCAAAGTCTTTTCTTCCAATCTAGCTGCAAGCTTCCAAACTGTTACCCAAAGCTTTCAAAACTATGATGAGCATTACGACCCCTCCTTGCTATACTTTTATATTGTTCTCGTTCAAGCGCAATATCCTAAGTTTTTCATGACCAAATCATTCACCATTACTCTTGCAATAAACGTGCATGCCTGGATGCATGATCTGTCCTTGCAAATATCTTATCATGAGTTAATCCGAACAACTGCTAGTACCTTGATCCCCTCAATTATCCCTCGACAATTAGGGAGGCATCCCTTCACATTAACCTAAGTTTATTATTCTACTGGCATGACCAACGATCACATTTATGACTATCCTATATATGCTTAGTCATAGCAAAGTGGCCCCCAACATTGCGTGTTGCAGCTTGCTTACCCCTGCAATGGATCTTGACACAATACATCTTCGAGCTCAAAACTTTCCCTTCTGTTGCATCACTAATTCCCTGCGCCAATTGATCCAATGTGAATTTGTTACATCCTCTTTTAGTAGTACCTTCATAGAGGAAGTGAGTCCAATATCCTTTCCCTCGATTACTTGCCTTCACCCCTTTTTCTGTGTTACAGATGTCGAACTAGCATACTGGTCATCTACTCTTTTCACCATCGAGCTACTTTCCATGTCCTTTGAAACATTGTGCACTGGTTTATATCCTGACAACAAGAATATAAGACGAAGCCCAACCCGCTTCTCAGACCCAAGGATTTGTTATTCTTCCACCTTTGGAATGTTCTTCAATAGGTTGTCCTCATCTGCACAACTGGGAAAGGCGTTATCACTCTGAATTCTCTCTTGTGTAAGTACCTACTCTTTGGGGGGATTTTGTACTTCAATGTTGATCTGTCATACCACGTGAGTGATATGCGCGCACCGACGAGTAGAAACTTTATGTCGTGGGTTTTGCCAACTTTCTGGCCCTTCATCAGAATCCGAAGCACACGAACCAATGCTGCGCCAACTCAGCACACCAACTGCAGTCAAGTTGACATAATATTCCCTACACACAATGATCATGTAAATCTCATCCAATACGTCTCCATCCATCTCTTCTCGAACAAGCTCCACATACCAGTCTCCTTCACTTGGATGCAACAGTGTAATCACTCTAACATCCCCAGACATGAAAATCATCTGCCTTTTCTTCAAATTAATGATCACTTGGTTATCAAAGGCCCAATCAATTCCTAACATAGCTGGGATAAGGATTAGTATCATCAACAAATTTAGTAACTTCAAAATCAGCCATACTGGTAACCCATCAATATCTACCTCCAAATTTGGCAGTCAACCAATAGGAAAAATTCTATACTAATTCGCCAACCAAAGCAGGATAGGGAACCAAGTCAACTTGGGTCTCCCCATCATCTCCCACGTCTTCTTTGGTAGAATATTAACATCAGAGCCTAAATCAAGAATAATATTGTCCATATCATGAGCTCCTATTTGCACACCAAACTTGAATTCTTTGTTGGTTCTCTGCTTGTGCACAACCTTATTGACTGCGCATATGGGTATCTGCGTTGCTCCCTTCTCTAGCTCCTTCGCACATTGGTCGATCATCCTGCACAACCTCTGCACAGCTCCATCATCCTGCATCAACTCCAAGCAGCTCCTCAAAAAGGCTCTAATCGATTTGTCTCCTCCTTCTGAACACTTTGTAGTGACTTTATCAGAGTCGAGGCATATCATGCACTAGACCATCTTCTAGGCATCCTATTCTATCGTGATCATGTCTTTGTGCACATCTTTATAGGTATCCTTCTCCTTCTGATGATCGAACTTCGGGGGTGGGTCTACAACTTTCCCTACCCATTGTTGGTTTGTATTGGCCTGCTTGGCAACATCCACTCTAGTCTTAGTCCCTTAATGTGTAACAACTTTTACTTGTGATTGATCATGCGGCAACTCTACTATCACTTTCTACAGGTTTTGCCCCTTCTTCTCCTTGATTTTTGCAAGTAGCTAAGGCAAATCCTCTGTCACATGATCCAAAGCTCGACAATAGGTGCAAATAAAACATGGGTTTGGACAGTGTCTAGCAAGATGCCCAGGCTGGCCACAATTGTAATAGATGATCGGTACCCTTCCTCATCCAAACACTCCTCGTCTTCATCCAAGTCCTACAAATCCTCCAAGTCCTTTACCCATCAAACCCTAGCCTCTACCAACCTGATTATAGTTTTGTGACATGCCATCTTGTCCCTCCTACACCCTATTAGTATCCATGGTGCGATCGTGGATCAGCTCTAAAAAGTTACAATGATGAATGTTGTGACCAATAGACTTGCAGAGGTTACAAAACAAAGTCCTAGTAGAAGTCTCATACTTCGGCATCATTGGGCAAGTTGTGAGTGTATGACCCCACACCCTACAAATTTCACACGATAAGCCTCTTCTTTGTGCCATCGGATTAGCTGCACCAGTCACCATATATTCCATCAATACAAGGCATTTGTTCATTTGGTGTCCTTTTCGACAAATTGTGCACCAAATCTCTGTGTGCATTCCTTTCCCCTTCGCCAAATCCCATAATTGAACAGTAAGCGCCACCATCTATGACTAGAGTTGAGCTATACTAGCATTCTCTCCTACTACTACGACTGCTAGGGATACTTCTAATTTTAGTGCTCTCTCTAAGACTTCTGAATGGGTCCGAATATCCTATTGAATTAGCAGTACACAAATGCAAGACAGTGCCCCCACAATCAACCATTCTTTGTGTTGCTCATTAGGGATCTCAAATGCCAACTTGCCCAACAACACTTTAAACCACTGGTCATAGTCCCAAATAGATTCGTCTAGCTTCTATTTGATATCCTTCAACTCGATTATGCACTAGGATGTAGACTTAGGCCTATGGAACTCTCTTTCATCATCGCTTGCTTAATGTCCTACAATGACCTTGCTTGTGCAGGTGGAACATTGCTCTTGTATTTCATGTTCCAAGCTAATGCATGATCTCTAAAAGTAGTTCCCAATTGTACAATCTCAGCATTTTCATCCCAGACATTATTAGCATCCTAAACTGTCTCACAAACAAACAAGTGTTGTTCAAGGTCTTCGTTCCCAGCACCATGAAAAACTGGCAGCTTCAAAGTATCCACCATTTTTCTCTGTCTACAAACTCCTGTCGATGTTCCACTAGACACAACTACTATCCATTGTGATCCACTCCCTCCTAACTGACTAGTCTGACTATGGCTACTATGTTGACTCCCTCCACTTCCTTGACTAAACACAATAATGCAGCATGCTACAAGGAGAACTTACCTCTATGTAAATGGGTGCACATGGGGTCATGGATTCAACACAAGGCGTACTCTGAGCAGGATCCTCGAGATGTACATTCTATGTTATTATTGGCCTAGGCTATGAAGCTTGCCTTTCTCTCCTTCTACGCGCGATATACCAATGTGCGCTCGATCTGGACTCCTCTAATCTCCAGTCCTTCTCCTATGACCTCTCATTATCTCCCTTGGACTTCGATCAACTGGAGGCACTGATGTAGACCTCTCTCTTTTATCACTTCCATCTCAAAACATTCTACCATTGTGCAACACACCAGCCTCAAGCTCCATCATACTACTTCCACATGCTATTCAATTGACTTCCTTGGCATACCCTTTCTACAATGTTGATCAAGGATCTTTCGCACATCCTTCGTCCTATACTTTTTGTTACTCCTACATCCTAGTGTTTTTCCCTCAAATTATTCCCCACCCATCACCCAGCTCGCCCTTATCGCATGAGGGATTTAGTTGTTCATGGTGTCAGATTCCAACTTCGGTACACCTTTGTCACGCAACAGCGGACTTCGATCAACTGGAGGCACTGATGTAGACCTCTCTCTTTTATCACTTCCATCTCAAAACATTCTACCATTGTGCAACACACCAGCCTCAAGCTCCATCATACTACTTCCACATGTTATTCAATTGACTTCCTTGGCATACCCTTTCTACAATGTTGATCAAGGATCTTTCGCACATCCTTCGTCCTATACTTTTTGTTACTCCTACATCCTAGTGTTTTTCCCTCAAATTATTCCCCACCCATCACCCAGCTCGCCCTTATCGCATGAGGGATTTAGTTGTTCATGGTGTCAGATTCCAACTTCGGTACACCTTTGTCACGCAACAGCATTTTCACAAAAGTCGATAACACCCGAATAAACCATTCTCGTGGGCCTCCCAAAAATTTCCGTTCAATAGTCGTATATGAGATAATAGATTCAACGGCAAACTCTGTAATGTACCCTCCAATCACACTCTCAAACCAAAAATCAACAACTAGAGTAATTTGGTTATCCCCCGTGGTCTCCAAAATCGCTCAGGAATCCAACTTCTAGGTTCATCCAACCTCTAATGCTTGCTCTGATTGTTGAGCTTTCAAATCCAATCTACAAGCAACTCTAGAAATTCACAAAAGAAGATTTCCTAGAGATCTTCTATAAACATATATCTCTCCAGCCACTTATTGATACTAATCCTACGGCCCCTAATTTCACCAACAACAAATTCTTCCAACTTGGTTTCAAACTGCCTACCAATTTCTTCTCTGGTAGGGTTCCACATCCCCTTCAATCACAAATCTCGTATCCTGGCAACTAAACCATTTGTTGGCGCTCATTTGTTTCCGACTCGAGTTGTGCGCGTTGCAACCACCAAAATCCCTATTGGGTACCAGCCCTTGCGACAACACTTGTGGAACAGACGAGGTCTCACCCGAGGCACCTATGGGGGGGTTGCAAGTACCAGGTTTCTGCAGCTTGAAGGGGAATGGGAATCCGCTCTAGGCCATCGTTCTACCATGGCTAAATCCAAGGTTACATATAAACACCAATCACAAATATTAGTAGTAAATACAAACCATTAACAACAGCAAAAATTAAGAAGAAGAGGGGTTGCACCAATTACCCTTAGCAAAACATTATATTCATTCAACCAAGAGTACCACAGATAAACACTAAACATAAAAGGGATCATCATGCAAACATAGAACACAGTTATACAAAACTCTGCTCATCCTTCTTATTACCGAAATGGTTCCAAATGTATTACATCTGCCCTTAGCACAGGATTCATTCTCAGCTCACTAGCCTACTTCAGCATTACAGCATTACAGAGTCACAGACTTTGCCAATACCCAGAGTTACCCACCAATCAACTCACCGATTAGCTAACTAACTGACTAACCCACAATGACAGGAACATAACCTCAAAACTGTAATGACCTAGCCAGAATTAATTCCCTAAATCCTACCAGGCTTTAACAGTTGTAATTTAAACAGGAGTTTATCAATTTAATTCACTCATACATACCTAGTTTCTGTGTTTGAAGTCGATCCTGAACTATTGTAGCTCCAAATTTGCTCCCGTTACCAAAATGACTAAAAACTCCTTGCCAAACTGGGCACAACCTTGGTACCCAGCTCCATAATACTTTATAATTTCAGTACTCTAGCCCTCGTGCCCAAAAGCATCAAGAACAATCAAGGCTCTGTAATCCTCACTCTGTCTGTAACTCTGTGTTGGAAAAAATCCTCTTTCTTGTACTTCCAATCCAAAGGCAAAAGATCCCCTCTCAATAGCATCCCCTTCTTATATTTCTCTGAACCACCGCCTTTCTTCCCTTTCCTGTCTCAGTGTCTCTGTCTCTATTATGTGGAACTTTGCATGCCCTTGAACCTTATTTTATTTTCATGAGATTTAATTGAGTAGGTTCACCTTTTAAAAAGTATGCTACGTAGGATTACTTTAATTAGTTTAGTTAAGGTTACATTATTTTATTAATTAAATTAACTTATTTTATTTATAATTTTAATTAAATTAATTTTTATTTTATTTATTTCAAATCAAATATAATGTGTAAATTAAAATATAATTTTATTTTAATTAAGGATTATCATATATATGTATATAAGGGTGGTATATGTATCAAATTCCTAACTTGATATACTCATTATATTCCGGTGAGTTAGGAATTTATTTGGATAATCAATTCATTACCCTAATTTAGACATTTTCCAGTGTTAGCCAGTATGTATACTAGTGCAATACATGCGGGCCCATGCATATGTAGCTATCATATGGATACCCCGTATGTATGCTAATATTTGCATTTTGTTTGTAATTGTAGGTGGGTCATTAGAACATAGCATAAAGAAAACAGAACGCTAATCTTGTTGGCTTTTGTCGACTTACACAAAATTACATGCATGAATTTTCCATGGGAAATACTATTGGTAAAACTCATACTGTGGATAGTGAAATTGTTGTTAACTAAAACTAGACTAACTTAAAACGCTGGCATTTGAAATTCAAATTTTGGAAATTTCCCGCCTAGCCGCTTCTCTTCTACATCGTTGTCGACTGCGCAGTTCTCCACAATGTGTTGTTGCACGCTCAGCTATGTACACGCAATGTTCCAGGGTGCAATTTCTACTTCCTTTGCCTGCACATGTACAACCAAAACTGCTCCAAAACTTTCCTCCAACAGTGACCATTGGAACAATTTTCTCTTAAGATGCAAACTTTCGGCCAGCAACCTAATATGATTAACAAATAGAAGCTTCTCAAATGCCTCTCGCCCACTCATTGGTCAATTCATCCATTTTACTTGATTGCTCACCAGAAGAAGGTAGGTCAATGAACATGAGGTACATTAGCCTTATTTCATAATAAGTGCTTACATTTGATGTTTTAGGCATTTAAGTAGAGATCATGGGTTCAAAACAGAGAATTTATCATGATGCTTGGAAGTTATACTTGCTATTATATTTCACCTTAGTGGTCATCCTTTCCTCCTCATCAAATGTGTCGTTTGGGGGTTTTCTTTCACTATCCAAGAGAGGCATGAAGCCTTGATAAAGGTAGTGTGTCCATATCCTCCAGTACTTTACACTTGCCATTTTTCCTTGATTTGTTGTCTCTTCTTTTGTTTGGTTGTTGTCAATCGCTCAAACTTGTTCCCTAGTTTCTTTGTCCTATGAGAAGAAGGGCTTGGAAATTTCTTAGAGGTTGATGTAGCTGCAAAAAGAAAGAAAATTAAAAGCATGTGCCAATATCCAAATGTCAAAATGCAAAAAAATGGCAAGGGGTGAATCATGATTAAAAGCCAATTTAATTTGAGCTCTACCTACTCTTGTGAGGCCATCACCCTAGTCGCATGTTTATCATGCCTATCAAAGTAAAAGGGACTAGTCAAAACATGTCAATTCTGACAAGCAATGAATTGCCACATCCTAAAAAGAGTCGTAAATGAAATTAATGAAAGCTTGCTAACCAGGCCAAATCAAAACAAAGAAAATAGCTAAGTAAAGGGTAAAAAAACAGTGCCAATGACAAGGTAACTTAAGTAAATGCAAGTGCACCCTCCACAAAGGAGATCATGGATAATAGTCTTGCATAACCTAATATAAGACTATGAAACCTTTCATGGAATACAACCAAACCCATATCATCTATCACCTACACCTATTGATTGAAGGTTCGACCTAGGTAACATTCCTCCATGTGGGTCTAGAAGCACCTAATGTGGGCATTTGATGATCCTCCCATGCCTAAGCTTGGAAACATGCATAATGTCTTAAGCTAGTGTGAAGTTTGAAGAAGATACTTTGTGTGATATTTTTACATGGCTTAAACATTGAATATGGTCCACCTTTTATGTTTTGATGACTTTAAGATTCAATCTAGTCCCATAAAGACACAAGGAAATTATCATAAAGTTTTTACCATTTGAATTCTAAAATTTTGAAAGTCCCCTCATTAACTGGGGCTTCCAACTCAAGCCAAACAATTATCAAGTTAATGATTGGTTATGGATCGTGGAAAGGATCAAATTTTGCATCAATAATTGAACCAAATGTGGATATTCTCAATTGAAAGAATAATTCGAATCAAATGTGTGCTACAAGCAACCCCTTTATAGCAACTCTTCTTAACCAATATTCACAAACATATCCTCAACAAAGTTTGGTTGCAATGCTTCAACTCTCCATGAATAGAAACAAAGAAACCAAAGGACTACCACTAGTCTCACAGGAGAATCTCAATAAGCCCAAGACATGGGACGTTATAAAAAATTTCCAAGGCATTGGGCATTAAACAGGCATGTATGCTTATGACAAATAATGGTCTTTCGCAAGAGATATTAGAAGACAAGTACATAACTCCAATGATGAAGGAGGAGTGGGCAAGGAGCCCAAAAAAGGAAGTTAGGAGGCAAATCAAATTTTAGTAAATCCATAATCACATCTTTCCCCATAGTCATCAATTACCTATTGAACAAAATTGGTGATGGATCCATGTTTTTGTTTTGGAATTGAATGGGAAAGCAAAGCATCAGCATATATGGTACCCATACCACTGCAAAAAGCCCTTATGAACAGACATCTCACCACCTTGGATCAAATTATTGGGTTCATTGTTCACCTTGCTCTAGATCCAACTTGGTATTTTTCACACAACTTAGGATTATATGGGGTTAAGGAAAAACATGGAAGCATTTCATAGCTCAACTCACAATTGTCGGGAAATTCAATTGTAGGAGGATATATTTCTATGGTGGCAGGGGGGGAATCACACCTATGGAACATGCAAAGTCAAGTTGGGATATTTAGAAATTTTCTTGGAGGAAGTTCAAGGAGAGCCACGTTAGAGGTGGAAGAAAACATGGAAGGTGGATGCTCCTCCAAAGATGACATTTTCGCCTAGCTAGCTCTACAAAACATTGAATATCCTAGAACAACTTACAATGGAGGGGATCGGAGGGTCCAAACCATTGTCCTCTTTGCAAGAACTACTTAGAAACCATCAATCACATTTTCTCAATTGCCACTTCACACAAGAGTTTTGGTCTATAACCAATCAAGTATTCACTCAACAAACTCCCTGGGAAGGCCCAAAATTGAAAAACATAAAACTTGGAATGAAACTACCAAATGAGAAAACTAAGCAATAGCATTAGAAGTAATATGGTCAATCTAGCTAGTGAAAAATGGTGCCCTCTCCCACAGAAATCAAGCCACCATCTACATGGGCTTATACAAGTTAAAGCAAGTAGGACTACAAGCTTCAAGGCACTCAATCCAAAGCATCCATGAACTTTTATCATCCTACATCAAACCAAACTCCTAAGTCAAAGTTTTGCATATATTTTTTTTGGTTTTGAGTTTTAATGAAGAAGAGTCAAAAGGTATATTTTTTGTTTAGTTTCCTAAGACCTCTTCTAAGAGATTTGATAAGAGTCTTTTAATAGAAGAGAATAGACCAAGGTTCAATCCCTCCATTCTACCATAATGCTAAAGCAAACAAAGGAGGACATATATGAAAAAAGTGAAAGTTAAAAATTAAAAAGGTGAAGTCAAAAATAAAAATTAAAGGTGACATTTCTAAACTGAGATCAAAATTTATTCCTTGAGGAAGGGGATAATTAGTTTTGACAGTTGGCCTTGAGGATTAGCTCAATTCGTTGACACCATTGTTTCCAAGACTTTGCTAATAATCCATAGTATTGTGCGAGCCTATGGTTTCATTTCCATGAGGTTAGATCCACTAAATCTATTTCAGTGATTTTACACTCAACACCATCCTCAAAATGGGGTGGCAGTGCCCTGAAGTTTCCCCTTTATCCTTTGCTAGTGCATTACTTTTAGACTAGAAAAACATACATTTTCCTTTGCACTTTCACACTAGCATTTGCACTCTATGCCCCTACTAAAACAATCTATGACTTGCTGAAAAGTTGCATACCACATATTTTCTCCTATTACAGATGATCTTGACGAAGATGGAATTGCACCTTCAAAAACACCATTATGAAAAAAGAATTGCTCCAAAAACTATGTAAGAATAGAGTTTCTTCATTGAATGATACTATTACTTGTCTTCATAAACAAGTTGCCCTTTTGCAAGATTCTAATACCCGACTTTGTGATGAAGCTACTTCATTGCAAGATACTAAGGCCAAGCTTCATGAAGCAATTGATTGATTACAGCATACTAATGTCCAACTTCAAAATGAAGTTATTTCACTACACAATATTGATACCCATTATCATCATTCTTTTCACTACATGAAACTAATATCAAGATCAAGAGGACAATTCCAAGATACTAATTTGGAGCTCTATGAGGAAGTTTTCGTTGTTGAATGACAATGTCAAACTCTTTGATGAGTATCATGATTTCAAGAATAAGCATCATGTCCTACTTCAACAATTGACCAAGATGAAAAAGTCCATCCAGACACTATGACACCTCAATCAGAACTTTGTACAAGTATGTGAATTTAGAAGTACAAAGGTCAATTGGAGGATTGCATTAGGAAATTATAAACTTCCATTTATTTTCCTTGTGATTCATGAAAACTATTATGAACAACCTAAAAACTAGACATTTAGTATTAATACAAAGAAAAGTACCTTGAAACTTTCAAACACCCATTGATGACTCTAGGAGATGGAAGAAGTACTTGACTATTTGTAAGAGGATATTCAATATTTCTCATAAAGGCTTCTTTCTTTTTGCACTGGCTTGCCACCCAACAAGCATCTTAGCAATGATGAATTAGAGGAGAAGGAAGAATTACTTGAAAAATAACAAGAAGATAATTTTCTTTAATACACAAACCCTTTGCTTTTTCTTCCCATGCATCACTAGCTATTCATGAGAAATCTTCTCTTGATTATGAAAAGCATACAAGAGCCATGCTCCAAATTATTTCAACAAATGGCTTACACAGTACGTGGACTTTGCAAACATGAATATGGTATTATCATACCTATTGAGCCTAAGATGAGACTAAGAAGAACAAACCTTGCATATTTTGAGCCTACATCACCATATGTGAGTTTGATTCTTCTACTACTATTGATTTGCAGGAGCTAGAATATTCACCATCTATTTTGTCTACAATTGACTCACAAGAACCAAATCCTATAGCCTCTAATTTTACTATTATAGATTAGTTGAATTCTTCACCATCCAAATCACAACAATATCAACATACAAATAATACAGATATAAGGATTTTTCACTTTGCATCCATGTATATGCATTTGTGTTACCACACTTATTAGTATGAAAGCAACTCTTCTTATAAATTAATAGTTAAAAATAATTCATGTCAAACTTTTGGATAAGTGACAACTATCAAAACTATGTATGGTTGTATTGATGATTGGTCATGGAAACATTTCATCCCTCCTTTGAGGGCCTCTTATCATCTGGTTTTCTTCATTGTACAACCATAAAGTCCTTACCATATATGACTCATTCTAACAATTGATAGACCATAAAAATTGTCTCTTTTTGCCATTTTTCTATGGCAATTTTTCTTTGTTGCTTCTTTTTTGCATGTGTGCATGGCAAAAGACACTTTCAAAATAAAATGACCAACTTTTCAGCATGTTGCATGTGATGTTTGGAACACTTGTCCAAAAAAGCATCTTCATCAAAACACTCTCAACATCAACATGCTTCTTTCCATCATTATTATCACTTCTTTGAGATTGTTCTTTAACAGTATTGTGGGATTAAATTCCCAAATTTCGATCACTCGTGAAAAAGCTTGTTTCTAGAAAAGTTCTCTACTTCATTAGTTCCAAAGAAGTTCATGTGAAGGTTTTGGGGGTTTATTGGGGCTAAATTTTGAAGAACTTTCGATTGATAGCTTGCATGTAGATTATTCATGATCAAGTTACTATCATAATTGGTCAACTTGTATTCCTTGCCTAATGTAAGCACTAATGGAGGATGTTAGTTTAATGTTTATTTGGCCATTTTAAGACATAGTTCCCAAGTTTATATTAAGGGAGGTGTTGGCATGTAATGTTTACTTGGTCATATGGTGTATAGTGGACAATCCTAGTGGTCCTATAAAGTTTAGGAGCAATGTTTAATCTAGCTCATATAACGCCTATATATATGACACGTGACAAGCTGACTTACAATCACCAAGTAACGAGTCTCGTTGATCAATTTACAACCATTGCTATTCATGGCATATATTTAGGTTACATTTATACCTAATTAAATTTATGTATTATTATGTATTGGGTTCTCTTTATGATTATGCGAATATTTTTTTTATAAATATATACCTTATATTAACAAAAAAAATACAATAAAAATTGCAAAAAAACTGTAGTATACAATGAATTTCATAAGACATTCCTCATAGCAACAAAAGCGTAAATAAAATAAGAATACTCTATGGGATCCAAACATGGGACATCCTTGATCGCCATATCTCCCTTCGCCAAAAGATAATGTCAAACCTCATCTCTCCACATAAAACTAAAGAGTAACAAAGAACTAGAATCCTAAGGAAAAACAAATGTGCACCTGAGTTTCCATAGAACAAATAGAATCAATATTGACAAACAATGTTAAATCCCAATGAGAGCATCAAAAACAAGAGAGTGGCAATCTCCAAACAAAACAATGCACTAATGATCACGTCTTAAATGTTGAAATTTGCTAGCTCAAAAGGTATTTCCGAGTGGAAAATCCCTGGGGTTTTGTGGCTTTGAATTTGTGGTTTTGGACCTGTTACCCACCACTTTGTGTGTGATATTCCCAAGAGACATTTTTCTCCATGATGAGCCTCAACTGGCAGCCCACAGCTCGTTGTGCCATTTCTCTGCCACAAGAGCTAGCCATGTGGTCCCTTGCCCACATGTATTGATTGTATGTTTGAAGGTGGGCCTCCCGAATCTAAAGGTATATCTTATCATTTCGTAATTGAGAATTGGGTTTACTTATCATGGATACTTTTGGGTATGGATTGATGGGGGTATTTGGTGAAAAGAGTGGGCTTAGTTTGTGCCCTTGTCCCCTTTATCTCTTTTGGTTGTTACCCTTGAATCTTAGTCCCGTGGGATCTCCTTTATTGACCATTTGGTTCTAGAGTGGTACTACTTGGGAAACCCCGACTTTGGGTGTGTGGTCCCACTCCTTTACTTGCACATATTACTCCCTTTCCACTCACTATACCCCCATTCATCTTTTCTCCCACCTAGGTCCACATTCCCATTTTGGGTCCACATAGGGCTAGCCTCCCTATCCCCTTGTCCCCACCTTAGGTCAGGCCTAGAATGATGCCCTAGAGGTTGAAGCAATTAAAAGAAAAAGTGAAAAGCATAATGGGCCACATTTAACAGGAAATTGTACCACAAAATGCAAAAGATGGTCGGGACAAAAATAATTAGCATGTGGGCAAAAGCCATAGCATGAGCTCTACTCCAATCCATGGCCATCACCCTAGTTCCATAGGCCCTAGATGAGCCTCTATCATTCAAGAACCCATGATTGTCCCAACCCTTGGAGGGCAATGAACCGCCCTACCTAAAAGGGGGTAATCACTGCTATATCTTACACATCATGCTCTTGTCCTTTGAGCCCCGAGCAATTAATTAAAGAAAATTCATAAAAGGCAAAAGGTATATAAAGAAGAGTGGAAAAATCAAGGTCAGGGCACCTCATGTGCCACGACTGCTCCCTCCTATGCATTACATACCCAGGTGTGGGCTTCCCCTTATTTAGCTACCCCTATGCCCCACTATGTGGCCCAAGATTGCCCCTCTCATTCCCTATTCCATTCCACTTATTTGTCACTTGTCACCCCATTAGAGGGATGTACTGTGGACATACTAACCCCTTTAAGGGTTGAAACCACCTAATAAGGTACTTGGCTAACCCCCTTTGGAGCTTGGAGACCCTAGCACATGTTGAAGCCCACTACGGAAGGGCATGCCATTATAAAGTGCCCACGTTGTTATCCATGATTTGTAAGCTCATTTACCCGATTATTTTAATGACTGGTTGTACTGGAATCCTAGGGGACACATTGGATCATATGCAGGATTACAGGTGGTTTCCATTTGGGTTTGGTGTCCCTATATGGGATCATAACCCCAGAGGTCTACATTGGCACATGTAAGGTGTGCATAAAGAGCCATTGGCCTCCACAGCGGCAAACAGTACTCCATGGATTTTCATGGATGCTCAGAGATTACTAATGATCCACTTTTGGGATGATGGTGATATGGTTGGTACATTATGCCCAGCAGGCCCCCATAAGAGCCCCACACTCTTGACAGGTGTCCCAGGACTTGTATGATGCCATGGAAGCATTCATTCCACCACTTGGACCCTTGCAGAGGATCTACAGGCATCTTTGATTCATATGGAGACCCATGGTGTCATTTATGTGCCCTCAGACCCACTGGGAGCACCACGGGTCTACTACTTGGAGAACAAGGGGCCACCCACTTGTCCATCATATTCTGAGGAATTTATTCCTCAATATGGCACTTATGAATATTATTATGCCTTTGGAGGGCCCTACGAAATGCACATATTATTATTTGGCCCCTTGTGAGGCTTATGTTTACACTTATGAGCTAGTTTGGTGGGCTTGTCACCAATAGGTGTTTTATTTGCAATTATTTTATCATTAGGGGCTAATGTAGGCCCATAGGCTAATTCGAATTCCTTAGGAGGCTATATATTGATGTTAGATACATTCATTTGTATCATGAATTGACTTGGGTTCTCTCTAATATAGAGAACTTCGCATTTTTTCCATGGAGGATATTTTTTGGAGATGGATGAATTTTGATGTATGGATTTGCGCTATTTATCTTGCCTTGGAGCTTCGTCTTGTAAACAAAATGTTGGTTGGATATACTCTATAATGTTGTAAGTAAACATTGATGTTATTATTCTTGTTGTTACATACTGCTAAAATTAGGGCTAGTTGCTGCATGATTGAAATGTGGAATTGAGCATGTTTTAGCTAATTTAATGTATGGGCCAATGTTATATGAATGAAATGTCCTAGACATTATTTGTCTCGATAAGCTTGCATCGTTTGCTTTGAAGTATAAATGCTTGAAGGTCATTTTTCTTTTCTTTCTCTCAACATTGGATGAGGCTGACTTTCTGGGCCTTCTTGATCAAGAAACCAAGTTCTTACTCATCATCTTCCTTGACTCCATTATCCCCAAGTGAATTAGGCATTGGTCCCTTGAAGGGGTGATCATTTTAACCTTCTTTTTACCATTTTCCCCTTCTTCCCCAACTCTAGCCCCATCCCCAAACCTGGGTTGGGTCCACTTGGCCCCGTGTGGTCCCACTTCTCAATAAAGAATATTTGTCAAGGACCATTTGGCAATCCAAGTTTCCCAAGGATTATAGGGATTGAGAACCTTGTTTATAAGCCTATCCTTTCTCCCTCAACTATCCAATCCTCACACCTTACCCCTGGTGGACCAAGTCCCTTGCTTAAAGAGTAAGCAAGTTCCATTCTTCACTCCATCCTTGGGAAAGGGTTTTCAAGGTCACTTCTCACCTATCCTTTGACATATACTTTACAAGTGATCCCTACACTACCGGAACTCTCCCCATCGGTGAAAATCTGTTAAGAGCCTCCACCGTTGCCCTTAACCTAGTAGTTGCCCTCTTAGGAACCCCTTTAGGTCCCCTGCTGGTTTTAAAGGTAACATTTTTGGTGTCGTTGTCAGGGACACAAGACGTGCGTTTTGTTCCTCGTACGACATATTGACATATCATTATTGGCGACTCCATTGGAAGAACGAAGCCCTAGTTCTTCATTGAACTTTAAGGTCGATGCTTGTAGGGTGAAGCAAGCATTTTTCTAGGCATCTTTAATTTCACCCTAGCGGCTCCTACATATGTTTTATGTATACCTCAAATAGGTTGTCATTCTTTCATAAATTTCCCGCTTTGGACATTGCTAGCATCCTTGGACATCCTAATCATGTCGCGGGAAGGATGCTACGTGGGATGCCTGTATTTGATGGTGACCCAAGCTCCACAATTGACCATGTCGAAAAATTTAATGCACATACTTCAAAGGAGAAAGTGGTCCACCAGGATGTCCTTGTGTTGTTATTCTTTAGTTCCCTCTATGGTCATAACTCATGGTTGCAAAATCACAAACCTAGGAGTATCTCATCTATTGAGGAGTTCATCGATGGCTTTCTTACACATTTTCAAGCATGCCCCACATTGAGCATTCAAGTGGAAGCCTTCATCGAGAATCAACAAGACCTTAAGAATCTAAGTAATGAATGGGAAGATGAGTCCTCCTTGGGTCCGCAAGATGAAAAGGATGATTTAAAGAACACATATGTTGGGAAGGATGAATCCATGGAAAGTGAAGTTGAGACTAACCTTACCTTTCTCAAGGATATTACTCTTGATGAATATTCTTTTGATAACCTTGAGGAAGGTGATCCCATTAGCCCCACGTTACTTCCACATTGAAAAAGGGAAATGGGAAATTGTTGGTCCTCAATTTGATTGTGCTCCCACTTATGACACCGACAAGGAAGATGAGGTTGAGAGTGGTCTCCCCTTTCTCTCATGCATTATTTATGATGACATATCCACCAATACCCTTGAGAAGAAGGATCATTATTTTCCCTTACATGAAAAGGATGATTTTGAGGAGGAAAAACTCGTTGAATATAATACTTCACCCTCCCCTTTTCCTTATCCTCTTGTTCATCAATTCAAGTCTTCCACAAGTGTTTCCCTCGCCCATTTTCAAATGATCCCGAGTGACCATGAGCCCTTTCCCCCTTCCAAGTAAGATGTTAAGGAAGAACCCCTCATTGAATATACTTCAAATGAGACAATCAAGACCCAAATGCTCCTCCAAGTACCAAGTCAACCCTACAAGAAGCCCTTCCAATAGGATCAGATCAACAAGGCTCAATCTTGAATAAGCCAGCTTCCAGCTACAATTTCGATCACTATCTTCAACCCTGCAACTTCGACCTTATAGTTGTTGCAGAAACCCTAATTCTAATACAAGACAGTTCTTAACGAGATCCTCCTTTGAGCGAGATAATGTCTCCCAAGGTCAGCAAAATCAAATCATAATATTCGCTTTCCCAACAAATTAATCTCCTGCGATTCAAACCTGCAATTTCGGCCTTCCTTGAAGCTGCAGAAACCCTAATCTTCACACGTGCGAGAGAGATAGAGGCCAAAAACAAACTTTCTTTCTTCTTCTTGGATTCCCCTTACCATCTAGACCATCACTCTTCCTTTCTTCTTGCTCCCAACTTTAGATCAAACTTCTTATGAGAGAGATCGAATGAGTGAGTAATGAAGTCGAATTTGCCTGTATTTATAGCCTTTCTAAGTGGTTGAATTCCCTCTTTTAGGCAGACTTGTACTCTAGAGGTTTCTAGGACCTTCTAGACTCAAAATAAATTCTTTTACAAGGTACACCTTGCCCAGAATGGTCTTATAATCATGATGTTAACTTTCTTGACTCATGACAATAAATCCTATGACCTAACAAACCCTAGAAGTAGGAAGAACATGCTTTTACCAAGAAGACCATCAATAAGAAGCATGAAACCCATGCTTTAAAAATAATTGTCTTCTTTTGTTTGTTGCATAGGATATACATATTGAAATGAGTACAATAACAATTATGAAGACCGAAACTAATTACATTTTCCAACAGGCCATAGGTTGCAAGCCTATGTAAGGGTAGTCAAGGAGGTCGAGTGAAGGAAGAGGAAGTCGCAGCCTGGTGGGCTTGTTGTAGGTGATCTGTAGCAAAGAAAAGAGAAGGCAAAGGTCAGGTTGGATGGCCACTGAGTTGGTGATGGTTGGCCAAGCCCTAGACTTGTTGCAACAGAGGATAAGGACAAGTTGCAGGCTTGTCCGATAATCTGCAGCCCAAGGACAGGCCTATTGTGGGTGATAGAAGGCTACAGCAGTGAAGAATAAGGGTTATAGGAGGTTTGGCTGAAGGCTAAAGGTGAGCGAGGCATGCCAAGAGGGTTGCCAAGTCACCAAAGAGAAGTTCTAATATGCTTGAAGGCTGCTAAAGGAGCAACAACTAGAGTAGGAGTAATTGTTGGCCTAAAGGGAGCTAGCAAGATAGTTTGACGAGGGAAAGAATTGCCAAGTGAACTACAACAAGTAGTTGAAGGTGTTGGTGGCAAAGGACAGCCACTTGACAAGGCAAATGAGAATTGGAAGGACTCAGCCTCAGCCCAAGTATATTGTTTAAATACTTTGTATTGTATTTTGATATTATACAAGGATTGTAAAGGGCCACTTTCCTTAGTACGTGAGCCCTGAGGTTTTTCTTATCGAAGGACTAATAAGAGATCAGTTTTGGGCCATAACTCTTGTGTCTTGTGCATTGATATATTATGTTCTATGTTGCCAGGAAACGTGGGTGCGGGGACGGGGACGGCATTTTTGGAAACTGGGTGCGTGGGTTCGTCGGGTAATATAATAATATTAAATTTTAATAATTAATTCTAATAAAATTAAATTTATAAATTTATAATTAATAATATATATGAAATTTGAATTTGTATATTTTTTCAACTTTAAACAAGAAAACTTCACATCATTGAACATTCAACATTAACATTGAAATTTCAAAATTTATCACCAAAAAATTGTTCATTGTTTACATATTAACATGAATCATGATATTAATATATGTCCATTTTCATACTACATTAGTACATTCAAAATTTGCCTTACAAGTTTAAAACATCTTCAAACATGAAGTAGGAAATTTTAAAATGCTAAAATAAAAATACTAAATAGGCTAATAGCTAAAGCCTAAGGAACAATGGCTTCCTCAAGCCATGTCTTCAACATCCATGTCATCAACATCACTTAGATCTTCAGCTAGCATGTTCTCCAGGTAGGAATCACTCTCATCTTCCGGCTCTTGCTCATCCATAGCAATTGGAGGTAGCTCAATAAGGCCATCTGGTTGTATCTCCTCGTCCACACATGATGCATCATCTATGTGTTGGTCCCATCTCTTGAAAGGACCCTCCTTGTACCCAGGGTCTTTTCGAGATATGAGACGAAGTGTGCTATGAATGTACACTAAGTTTTTTGCCTTCTTTGAGCCCAACCTATTTCTCTTTACTGAATGAATAAAGGCATACGTGCTCCAATTCCTCTCACAAGATGAAGAACTAGCTACCTGAAATATTAGGGGGAGCCCATTAAATTAGTTATAAACTTATAATTTTAAAAATAAAAACTAAAACTAAAACTAAAATGAAAATTTAAAATTTAAAAATTAAAATTAATTTCCTATATTTAATTGAGAATTTTTCAAATTTTGAGTAAGATGAGGAACTCCAAATTAGCTACCTGTCCAAGTAACCGTATGGCAAATTGCTACAACTCAGGAGCATCAACACCATGAAGCCACCACCAATCAATTGGATCCTTCTTCTTGCGTCTATCTGCCAAAGATGCATGTGAACCAAAGACACCTCGGCCACGTGAAAATTGGGCAAACTGAGATCGTATGTCAGAGGCTTCTTCTGTATTACCATAAATTTTCTTGACAGCGTTCAACAATCCTTTGAACACCTCTCTATCTTGGGATGGAGGCCTCCTTCCTGTTGTGGGATCATACCATTTTGGATTAACTGCATAAGGACCATCTGTGTCTGCATAGCGGATCATATCACAAATTGGTTCTATAATTTCCACAACAAATTGGCATCAACCCAAAAATGATCATTCAAAATCAACCTCTTCACCTCCAAAGCTACATCTGAGGTAGATAACCTCCACTGTTCCCACATGTCACTGACTGTGGCAGATAAAGCCTCCTTCATCTCCACAAGCCGCCTAAGTAAAATGTAGTAAGTTGCAAATCTGGTATCTGCTGGTTTAAGAAGGACCATTTTTGCATACTTGCGGTAAATGGCTTGTGACTGATGATGGTTGCATATAAACATTTGAATTTTGCGGCCATTTTCAATTAATTCTTGAATCCATTCAATTTTGCCAATGTCCTTCAATGCATTATTCATAGCATGCACAGCACATGGTGTCCAAAAAATATGCCTGAGTACATCAAGGACAAAATTAAAATATTAATAAATCAAAATGTTTATGTAATCAAGGACTAAAGTTAAAAAACTTAAAAATGTAATTTATAATTATCATTTATGTAATTTAAATATAAGATAAATCAAACTTGAAAGTTGAAACTTGTCACTTACTTGTACTCCTTCTGAACCATTGCTCCTGCTGCTTTGCACACTGGAGCTGCATCAGTAATAACTTGAACAACATTGGATGGCCCCACCTCTGCTATGGCATCACCTAATTGGTCTTTTAAGAACATACGTTCTTTTCTTGACCAAAACAATCAATCGCCCTGAGAAAATAAGGCCCAGACATGGAAGAGACAATGATGTTTATTAATGGACGATTCCTACAATCAGTCCATCCATCCATGACAATGGAGCATCCATCTACACTCCAAGATGCCTTCAAGGGTGCCATTGCCCTCTCAAGACGGGCTTTCTCCTTATACACCAATACAGTTCGAAGCTTTTCATAACCAGGAGCTTTATACCCTTGAGGTCCATCATTGATAGCACGAACCATTTGCTCAAAATATGGGGAACGAGCCGCATTAAAGGGAATGCCACATGCAAGAAAAAATCTTGCTATTGCAAGATCAACACCCTCCCTACCTTTCACATCAAACATGTCATAAAGGCCACCAAGTTTAGGCTTCTTGTGTGCTTGAGTGGTAGTGCTTTTTGATGCTCTTGTTGACACTGACACACTCATCACCAGTTTCAACTTCATCATCAAATGGTAATTCTTCTTCATTTGAATCATCATTTTCAGTCACATTGTGAGATGGCCTAGAGATCTCTTTGCTTGCCTTACCATCAGCCTTTTGTTGCTCTTTTTGTGCACTAGGGAGTCTAGTGGGATCATTTGGGTCTCCAGTGCAAGCATCAACACCCTTCCTTGCTATCTACATAAAATGAGCTTTAACTCTGGTATAGCTCCCTTTCCATTCAAGCTGACATAAAGTGCATTTTATTGTTGCTGTCCCCCAGCACCTTTTGGAGGTTTTTGCCTATCCACATATTTCCACAGTGGATATTGTGGACTTGCTGAAGACATTTTTTATTTTGCAAATTTTGGAAGACAATTTGAATCTGTTTAACAAAATTCAAAGTAAAAGTTATTAATAGATGTTAAAACTTAAAACTTAATAATATATATTAATGAGAGACTAAGCTATATTTTATGACAGGCTACAGCATAACATTCCTTTGAATCTTTTGAATTTTCTGTGTAACCATGACACTGTGACAGGCACAGCTATGTGAGAGAGCTCAAGGCTACTACAGTACTACTAAAAGTTTAAAGGCTTTTAAGTTTTAACTTAAAAAAATTCAGATCCTTGATATTTATGCATTGCATAAAAATTTAAAATTGTCAAAATGTAGCTTTGATACGAGCTGTAACTTGTAAGTTGTAAGCAATATAATAATTTGTAAGGTATGGCCTGTGGTGTTTCCAGGGCATTTCATACCTGTTTTGGTGTTTTGGGTACTGGTATGTGGCCAAACTAGGTGTTTACTGTTTCCTACCACATAGCCACATTTTCATGTTAAATAATATTATATAAAACTTAAAAGTTTCAAAGAAGGCAGTCCTCATCTAATACATTGTCCCAAGGGTGACCCTAACTGCAGTAAAGAGGCTCCCTAAATCGTTGTCTAAAGGATGCCCTAACCGCAGACAACAAAGGCTACTTAGCCGCTGCAAAGAAGGGAGTTGTTTAGAGTTTTTCACCTACACACAGGCTGAGTATGGAAAGGTAAGACCGCAGGCCTGTTGGGGCACATTTTATGGACATGTATCTCTGTTTTGAGCAGGTTGTGAGCATTGGAAAGGGTTGGGTAGGCCGCAGGCCTTAACACCCCAAATCAGGGCGTGCATACAGCATATGTCATATTCATAATTATTATAAAAATAATATTATAATATATGACACACAAATGAGCTAGTTTTAAGTTGTTTAATTTCCTTGAAATCACTGTTTTCTTGCGGTGATAGCAAGTACACAACTTTGCTACAATTGCATATTTAATAGGTCTGCTTAAATGTCTTCGTTAATGTGTTGAACTGGCTTCTCTTGATCTACACGAGCAGTACCTAGGCACTGCCAGAGACATCAAATAGCTGCCAATGGGTCACAAAAACTTTAAATTTTCCAGAAAGGTGTATGACAGACTACAGTAATATGACACATCAATTTCCAATTGCATAAGGCAGACCCACACAAGCAATAAAGGGAATCGGGATATGCTACAGCCTACACTTCAATTTCACTTCACTGTACAGTGTAAGGTTAATATTATATATAAGAATCTCGGATCTCACATGTACTACAAGTCTACAACAGAGTCTCTATGATTTTGGCCCAAAACAAAATGCCATTCCTCTGCATTTTCCATTGTCATCATTTGTACTTGCAGCACAGGCAGTAAAATGTTGGGGCGTACTTAGTATGGTAAACCTATGCATCAAGGGTTCTGTATCCTCCACTGCCTTCTCAAGTAATGGAAACTGACTCAACCCTTCTTCTATTATTGGTACAGGCATGCCACTGTTTGATGGAGGAGGCTGGTCTACAACAGATGACTTGTTTATTTACGCAAGAATTGCTTGGACTTACACTGTAATCACTGCTTGCACTACCTGTCTTGTAATAGTTCAATTTCCATAACAGAGGGTAATTTAAAGACTCCCATCTTAGTACCCGGAACATGGAAAACATGACATCCATGGAACCTTATGAACCCATCACATTACCCAGCAAACTGATCGGTAAAAAATGTCATGAGCGTTGTCTCTAAGCTTCTGTTTGATCCTGCAGGGAGCTATCTTCTTCACACTTGGGTATAACAGTAACCGTACCCAGTGATATAAAATATGTTTCGGGTAGTTTTAGAAACTTCAACTGCTAGCGAAGAGTGTTGTTTCTGCTGCATTTCTGAGCAAGGTACGTCGCTTATGTTTTCTTTACTGAAACACTATTTTGGTATGCAGTCAGTACTCTTTAAGCTTTCTAATGATAATAGGAAACTCCTACAGTACTATTGTAGTCATATAGGTCGGTATTGATCATAACCATACAAGTCTTCTACCACTAGTAACTACTTTACAACTTACAAGTTACAGCTCGTACCCGGTTCTTCAGCACATGCGGGTCTTGTGAAAGTTTGAAACGTTTTTAATATTTATGGAATAATCAATGAAAACGGTAAAACAACTTGTAAATACCTGCAGCCTGCTCTGTTCACTGCCGCTGAAGCTGCCCAATGCTGCTGGAAAACACTCAAAAGTTAAATGAAATCACTGGTATGTCACGGTGCTCTGCCGCCAAGACTCGTATCAGTCTGCTCTCTGCTTGCGTAAACTTCAAATGACAA
>APFE030892874.1:58950-73072 GCA_000404065.3 Pinus taeda
GTTTTTTTAATGAAGAACCCGAAGAACCCATGTGAAGAACCCCGAAGAACCCACGGGAAGAACCCGAAGAACCCGTCCTGAAGAACCCGAAGAACCCAATAACCCAAGTACCCGAAGAACCCAAGAACCCGTCAAAGGAAAAGAACTCGAAATTTTTTTTTGAAGAACCCGGTTCTTCTAGGTGCGTCTGGGAAGAACCCGTACCCGAATCCGGTACTTGGGTGCGGGAACCCGGAACGAGTACGCGAACCCCACCCCCGGGTGCGGGTACCCGTGCAACACAGATTATGTTGTTTAAAGTTAGCCATTTGAGAATATTTATGTTGTCTATCTAAGGCATAGACTAGATTTAAGGTGCATGGATTACTAACATGGTTCTAGAGCATCTTTAAAGAGTAGTTGGATCTTAGATGTGCACAGTTGTCAGCTCTAACAAGGGCCTATGGGATTGTTGCAGGAAGCAATAGTATTGACAAGTGAGTCGGCTAGACATGGAGCAGAATTTTCAAACAAAGAGTTGTGGATTATTGCATCTTGGGGTGGCAGAATGGGAGTTTTGGTGCATTGGTGGAGAACTTGGTGCACAACAGTATGTTGAGTGGCGAGTTGCCAATTCCATTGATGAACTTCCATTGACTTGTCAAAGTAAGTTGTGATAGCCCAGGTGCCTTGGCAAGGAAAGTTTTGGCATGGACGAGGAAGCTTCGGGAGGATGGCAGGTTGATCATGATATAGTATCTTCATTGAGTTGCAGAGTTGCATCCGACGGTGGAGCCAAGTGCATATGAGGTGTTCAGCCCAAGAGGATGAGGACACTTGTAGAGTTGAGTTGTGGTGGCCTAGAGTGCACTAGGCCAAGTATTCCACTGCAGCTCGGGAAGGACCTTGAAGGACATATGTTTAGTTGCAGCTTTTTCTGAGAGGCAAAGTAAAGTGAGCCAAATAAAGGTTGTGTAGGCTTAGAGGGAGTATGGCTTCAAAGGTAATCAGTGGACTTAGCAGGAAATTTAACCACCCGGTGGAAGTCCAACCTTCAACTCCAAGCAAAAGATTGGAGTCTTCGAGGCCATGCAAGGAAAGTTGTGGTGCGTGCAAGTCATAGACCATCCAAGAAATTCATGGTGCACACAAGGAAAAGCCATGTCACATGCAAGCAAGTCATAGACCGTGCAAGGAAAGTCATGATCATGCAAAATAAGTCATGGCACATGCAAAGAAGCCATGGCCATGCAAGGAAAAGTCATGGAGTTGGATATTTCTAGGGAAAAGGGAAGTCATGGCTTGGATGGCCATGCAAGATGCTCTAAATCGAGAGGCTTCTAGGAGCATGGTGTCTTCGAAGATCCAAGTCTTCCAGAAGGATGTGGTTGCAGATCAAATTTGAAGGCAAGGCCACTTCCAGGTGGTGGCGGAAATACCTTCCTCACTAAGAGGGGGTGTTGAAATTCAGTGACTCATAAGGTATTTCCGAGTGGAAAAGCCCTGGTGGCTTTGTGGTTTTGAGTTTGGGGTTTTGGACACAAAGTAGTGGGCTTGGGACCCAAGGATATTCTAATTTATTGTTGAGATGGTCTTGGAGGTGTCTTGACGGACATAAGGGCATCAAATGGGACCTCAAGGACAAGTATATATTAGAGGCCCAAGGAGAGCCTAGTTGACAAGAAGGAGAAGAGACATTCTTCTTTTGAGAAGGCTAAAAGGACTTACCCTAGGCAGCAAAGGGTCCCTAAGCAACAAGCAAGGAAAGGGATATTTTATATTTTAAAGGTCAAGTACTGTTGGAGGGTTGGTTTGAGGGCTAAAGGCAAGGTCGCAGCCCAGTTGGGAAGACTACAGACTGAGGAGAGGTATGTTGCAGGTCACAAGCCTGTGTAAGGGCAGCCAAGGAGGTCGAGTGCAGGAAGAGCAAGCCACAGCCTAGTGGGCTTGTTGTAGGTGATGCGCAACAAGAAAAAGAGAAGGTAGAGGTAAGACATGCTAAACGCAAACTAGTCGAGCCCTAGACCTATGGCAATGAAGGAAAAGGACTTGATACAAGCCTGTTAGGTCATTCACAACCTAAGAATAGGTCTGTTGTGGGTGATAAAAGGCTACATCACTAAAGAATAAAGGCTACAGGAGGTCTGGAAGAAGGTTGAAGGTGAGTAGGGCATGCCGGGAGGGCTACCAAGTCACCATAAAGCGATCCTAAGATGCTTGAAGGTTGCTGAAGCAGCAGCAGCTAGAGTAGGAGTGGTTGTTGGCCTAACAGGAGCTAGCAAGACAGTTTGATAAGGTAAAGAAGTGCCAAGTGAGCTGCAACACATAGCTTAAGGTGTCGGTCGCAAATGACAACCACTTGTCAAGGCAGATGAGAGCTGGAAGGACTCAGCCTTAGCCCAAGTACATTGTATAATTACTTTGTATTGTATTTTGACATTATATAGGGATTATAAAGGGCCACTTTCCCTAGGACAGGAGCCCTAACAATTTCTTTATTGAAGGACTAATAAGAGATCAGTTTTGGGCCATAACTCGTGTCATGTGCATTGATCTAATTGTTGATATATCTATTGTGTAAAAATTGCTTAAATTTAGGCATCTTCAGTGTGTTTATATTTCCCAACTAAGGCATAGACCAGACTTGGGGTGCATGGATTACTAACATTAAAATAACCCAAATTGTTGGTCCTTAAAATAAATCCAATAGTGCTTGGCAAACTACCACTCCCAGAAGATGTGCTTGACAACCTCTAAACACTAGCAAACTAGACAAAGTCCATTTGAGAGATCGCTCTTCAGGAACCTACCCTTAGATGGATTCCTCTGATAGATCACCAACCAAGCAAAAACCCTCGACTAATAAGACAACCTAACCAAATCAAACATTGTGATGGTGATGAATCCAACACTCTGAAGAATCCTTCGATGCCCAACAAACTTTAAGGATTAAAGAGAGAGGATGTCCTTGATGAAAAGTTGTGTACATATGATGGGAGTCATAGTGAAAAAGTGGACAACCAAAGATCAACCTCAATCCCTCCAAAGTAGCCTAGGAGTACCAATGTTCATCTTAAAGATCCCACCAATCTCTCCTAAATAAGATACCCTTCCTTCTCAGCATGTGGACTTGGAAGCAAGGCAATTCCACAACACAATCACCCTCCTCCCTCTAGCTTCAACTTAACTAACAAGATAGTTCCCAACCTACCCAACTACCCTACCAATGCCATCAAATTAGACCTACAACAACCTTCCAAGCTAAGTAAATGCTCCTAAAGATAAGAGAATCTATGACCTGAAATAAATGGGATGTAGAAATAGTGTCACAAAAACCAAAGACCCTGCAAACTCTACCCAAATGATGCATTAAAAGAATCCAATGCTAAAACAAAACTTGTCAAGGCACAAAATCGTCGACACATCAAATTGCCCACTTGGCCATAAGAATACTTCCCTAAGATACAAAACATTAGTCAAAACCAAGCTCATCCTCATCCTTAGGCATAGATCACACATCCCAAGGAATCAAAGGAAGACCCCACTCCCTACAATACTTAGACCACAAGAATGCCCTCAAAATCTACTGAAGCCAACAAAACTCGGTGTTGCTAGGGAACCAACAAGAAAGATAATATACATTGGAGACCTATTAATTACATCCAACCATCACCAACTTCCATATAGAGGGAAAATATTTATGATGGCAAACATGTAACTTGGTTTTCAACCTCTATAAGCACAAATCCCACATGACGATAGGTAAAAACCAAACCAAAAGGGGACGCCCAAATGCCAAACAATGACTTTGGGGTGAGTATAAGACAAAGCAGTAGGGATACACTCAAGGGGGGAAATATATCCCAATAAACCAAAATTCGATTTTGCAATAACTAACCACGACACTTAAAGTAATGTAATGGGTGTCCAAGTATGCAAGAACCATGTCTATAATATCTTGATCTTCCTATGCAAAGCAGAGAGAATCATCAGTGAAATGGTTATTAACCATTTCTAAACCATCTTGCAGCAAAATACCCCTAACCTGCCCCACAATGTGAGATGCTCCTACAAATAACCCAAGGCATCAACAATCAACACATATAAATACAAAGCCAAAGGGCACCCCTGGTAAACGAACCTTTGAAGAGAAATGTGAGAAGGCAAGGCATTGTTTATAGAAACAAAATCCAAGGCATTGATGAAAAGGGTGTTCATCATGGCACACAATAAGGTCCAAAGCCCAGACAAGTCAACATCTAAGAGTTGAAGGACCAATCAACCCGATCATAATCCTTGTCAAAGTTAGTCTTCAACATAAACGACCACAATATCAAGAATGAACCTCCCCTCCACAAAACCAATCTATTTTTGTCACACCACATGTCTAGTACTAAACAACTCCTTAGAACCAATACCTTACCCATGATTTGTAAGAAAAATGTAAGCAATGTGATAGATTAACCCTTGATTAAGGAATTCAGAAAGACAACTAGATGCAAACACTTCCGAGACCATAAAATAGAAGTCATCACCAATGGAATCCCTCATGGACTTGTAGAATTGACACAAAAAACCACTTAGCTTGGGAGACTTGACATTCTACATAGTAGAAGTCAAGATTGCATAAAGTTGATCCCCTGAAAATTCTTCATTCAACTGATCTCGATCGCCACATGAGACCTTATGAAGGAAACCACAGCAAGAAGGAAACCATAGCAACAAGCATCTTGAGTAGCCACACATTATCCATCAAAGCATAAGGAGCAAAAACAGACTAAAAATGAGCACTAAACATACCTTAAACGTTGGAAAGGTCCTCCACTAAAGAACCACTAGCATTGTGTAGACCAAACACCCTGTCGGCAGCAAACTTCAATTTTAAGCCAAGATAGAACTCAGGCCCTTCATCTCCCTCTTTGATCCACCAACATGTGAGCGAACCCAAGCACCCCTTTCAATACAATCCTCATCATGTTGCATTCCCATGAAGAAAAGAGTATGGTGCTGATTCTGTTGAGGAGGACTTTGACTCACTATGAAACCAGCAAAATAAAACTCGGGAAGATTTATGGTATTTGATAACGGTCAATTGAAGAGATGTCTACAACACATATTTTACCATTATGAACAAGGCTGCCTAAAGACGCAGAGTAAGCTATTGGAGGTCACTTTTACAAGTGAATTACCTAAATTTTTGGGTAGTATGTGTACTTGTGCTGATGAAGGAGGGTGTCCTAGATCTGATAAAGATCCTAATGGATGGCTGCACATCCCCATTCCTTAGATAGATGTCTTCAGCACTTGATGTCGTTTGAGAAGACCAAAAAGACTGTTGTAGCCCTATTTCAGATATGTTTTGACAAACCAAGTCAGAGCTCAGCTGATTTGGCCTTCTTTCATGTCTGGTGATGCTCATTTTTTAGTGGTATATGCCCTGGTGGGAGTGATGTTTTAAGGCAAACTTATTGAAATTCGATAAGGTCTGATATTAGCAATTGTTTGTGGGTCAGACTCCCGGTTTGCTCAATTGCATAAGTATCTATAGCAATAGGGGTTATAAGTCCCAAATTTTGAGATATTCCACAGTAGATCAGCCTCAAAAACATTGTTCCAACAAAATATAGCAGCCCGCAAGGAGTTGTTTAAGTGCTCCTTGTGTTTGTGATTTGTATATATAGTTAACACCCCTTTGCATACTAGAGGGGCTGACCTTTGATTTTTGAAAATATCTGTTGAACAAGGCCCACACTTCTTTAATATTAAATTGTTCTATTTTGTTTGTATAAATCGCAGAGAAGATGGGCCGACCCATAGCACCTTGAAAGTGTTTCACTTAGAATAAGGGCCTGCTCTTCTGCAAAAAGGACACAGGTAGCAATGGGGTATTTGACACAGTTATAAGAGTAATGAAGACAAGGTGGAGCACCTTTTGGCCCTGAGAAGGCACTATTGAAGCTTACTTGTACACTTAGATAAGGATTTGGAGCATAACATGCACATTTGGCAAGCCTTTGAAGATTGGACAGTTCACTTCGGAACCTCGCCTATACAATTGGAGGAAACTTGAAGAACAGGTTAGAGGGGTTTGTTTGTATTCCTTCCGGCAGAATTCAGTATCGAAGGGCCTTTGGAGGTTGAGTACTTTGCGATGAAGCCCCTGTTGTACTCAATGGGAGGAAATATGTCATTACTGAAGGCTTCTACCACTTAATTTTATATAAGTGGCTTCAAGAAGCCCTTCTTTTGTATATTTTCAATTAATAATTAGATAAGAAGGCCTTTTGCCCCTCCATAGGCAAGATTAGGGGTTGTTTGTATTCCTTCTGGCAGAATTCAGTATTGAAGGGCCTTTAGAGGTTCGGTACTTTGCGTTGAAGCCCCTGTTGTACTCAATGGGAGGAAATATGTCATTACTGAAGGCTTCTACCACTTAATTTTATATAAGTCGCTTCAAGAAACCCTTCTTTTGTATATTTTCAATTAATAATTAGAGAAGAAGGCCTTTTTCCCCTCCATAGGCAAGATTAGGGGTTGTTAGCCTACGAAATTAATATTTTACTGTAAAGGAAGTTGAGTTCTATATATAGAGGTGCAATTCCTCTTATTTTCTCATGGTTGAATTGGAGAAGAAATCCTTAGCAAGTCTGAAACTTCTGTGATTTTATTTTCTTATAATTTGGCTATGGATGGATGAGTAGAGCAATCTCTTGCAGAGGCCTTCTTAATGTGGATTTCACTCTTTTCTTGAATGGATATTGGTAAAGTTTGGATGAATGCATGATAATCTAAGTGAACTTTCTCTGTCTTGCTTATGTTTAGGGATGATGGCAATTAAGTATTAAGCACGTGGGCATGGTATTTTATTTTCAATATCCCTCTTAAACTAACCCTTCTTCCAAGACTTTGACGTAGAGGCAGGTGAGCTCTTTCTCTTATCTCATCCTTGGAGATTGAAAACTCTAGGGATAGTGAGTGGACTTGCCCTATCCTAGTGAACTTAAATCTACTCCAATCTTCTTCAAGTGTGTTGCCCTTGACCCCACATGCCCCCAAAAATATAACAACAAACCAAGGCATTGATCTTCTATCCTCCATCACCCTTTTTCCTTTTAAAATCATTTAAACCATTTTTTCATGTTTAATCTTTGAAATCACCTAGTAATTCCTTGAGTGTGTGTGTTTGGGCCCTGGGGACCTTCCCATTGAACTCAAATCTAGAAATTACCCTAAAATCCCTAGCGATCCTATCTTCAAGATCCATTTTAAAGCCTAGTTGTTCAATCTTTTAATTGGTGGTAATAAAAGTAGAAGCATTAGGGGGCTCTTGACTTGGCTTGAGTGGGCCATTAGATCCCTACAATCTACTACGGAAAACCCCCTTGAGCTAGAGGAGAGTCGACTACTCAAACTAGAAGTGAGAAGAGGATTAGTGAGGTGACAGTAGTCCCCTCTTAAATTCATAGGGTCTTGCACTTGAGCTTTAGGACTTTATCTCAAGAAGTGCGAAATTTGATGTAACAAGTCCAAGTGAAACAAACACTATAGTCAATCCCTTTTTGTTTCCTATTAAGGTCAAAATGCTTAACACAGTTTTTTCATCTACACCAAGCCTACTTTTCAATCCATTGACCACAGAACCATTACCTTCACAATGGTCATCATCCTACTTCACCATGTTAAAATCCCCTCTAAAAATCCGTTCACAGTTGGGAGAGAAAAGGCCATCCAATCCCAAAGGAAGCCCCACTCGAAACTAAGATTGGGGGCATACAAATCAAAAAAAAAAACCTATCACCTAATCCTAAATCAAAAGAATGGCCCAAACACACCCATCCTCCATGTTACTCCCAAAAGCAATCACAAAATTCTGCAAATACAATAAAAGGCAAACCACTAACCCTCCCCTATTTGGCAATGCTTGAAAGCCTAAAAAGGGCCATTCCAATAGTAATGCATCATGTTCTAAAGCTCAAATCTAGTTGAATTTCTCCTATAAGAAGACTGCATCTAGCAGAAAATGCTACAAAACCCTTCTAACAAACTACTTGCAGGTAGTGATTGTCACCCCTCACACATTCCATGACAGTAGGGAAAGATTTATTCCACTAAAATATTAAGTTCTAAGCTACTATACCAATTGGTCATCTCAAAGTTCTCTACTACAAGAATTTGACAATGTGGGAAAAGGACCATCTCATCCTTATATGACTTTGTTCTCTATTGACGACTTGAATCACTAGCTAGCTTGTCCACAACAATAGGAGAAGAGACCCCTTTTTGCTTGTTGGACTTACCTACCAATCACGATCAATCTCCATGCTACTAGATCCCTAATGAAATGAAGCACCCTTAAACTCATGGCCTATAGTGTGAGCCATGCAAGGCTGCCCACTACCTAGGAAGAAATGGACACCATGGATTGCATAACCAAACCACTAGACTTCCATGCAGCACCAGAACCACCTAGAGAGGAACTACCTATCCCGTAGCTACACCAAAACCACCCATATAGGTACCACTTGTACCCACATCTACACCACTAGGAGAAAAACCACAAGTTCCACCATCAGAACCACCAAAATCAAAGGCGCCTACTTTGAAGCCTAAACCACCAGCTAAGGAGCCACAACTCGAAAACTTGCAACTCCAGAGAAACCACCACCTCCAACATTGTGCTTAGAAGCAACAAAGGTTCCTCATATTCATGTGCCCTAAGAATTGGTAGTTGCAACAACACCAACACACCTGGACTCCCTCGATTGTGGTCTACGAAGGGTGCAATCATGAATCAAGTGATCATGTGCCTAGCAAGAAAAGTAAGCATTCAACAAGTTAAGATATCTAACTTTATGTTGTTTGAATCCAGGGGAAAAGCTTTCAATTCAATTCCACCTCCACACATACCTACGAGTTTGCATGAAAAGAGCTCCATCAACCACCAAGGACAGGAGCTTTACCAAATCAACAAACAAATAGATTAAATAAACATTAGCATATCTACTAGCGAAAATGGGAATTCTAACCAAAGGTGATAATTAGCCTGGCAATGATTTTATAGGTTAAAATTCACCCTCCGCCACTAAACATAAGCACGGGAGCTATCAAGGTTCGAGGTACCAAATTGTAACACCTCGTAAGCTGCAACAACAAAAATGAACAATAAGAAAACATGCTTCTAACCCAATCCCAAATAATAATTTAGTGAAATTCCCTTAGCTTCCCAATGCAACAAGCACAACTGATTGAAGGCATGTTCATCAGGCATATAATGCAAAAAGGAAAAAAAAATAACCCATGCGTCTCTAAGTGCATGTAACCCTTAAAGTATTCCTTGTTGTTAGAAAGGAAGACGTTGAAGTCAATTGAATTCACTAGGGGCAATGTATCATTTCAAAATTAAAACTAAAGCCTGAGAGAGAACCTTGATTTCCTTAGTTGGGGAATAAGGGGTACTATGGTCTCACTAGAAGCCAGCTGACTATCTCCCATCACTAAATCTTCATCAATAACCACCAAAGCCAAATCCCCATATGACAGTACAAGCCCTAGTCAATTCACAGAAGGGGGCTCACCCTCAAGGCTCAAAATCTCCCATCGCTAAACCTTCATCCATAACCACCAAAGCCAAATCCCCATATGACAGTACAAGCCCTAGTCAACTCACAGAAGGGGGATCACCCTCAAGGCTCAAAATCTCTTCTACTAGCACGATGTTGTTGATTTGGGCTCAAACTGATCGCAAGCTCACCCACCATAGCTTTCTCATTGCCCCTTAAAAATGAATTTGAAATGCTCTCAACACAAGAAACTTGGCATCCAAGGAATGAACCACAGCGAACACACTGCCATCACCATCAAAACTACTCAGTTGAATGTATTCTAGTGGAAAGTGTTTCCTTGATTGACTTCAATGCCCAATATACATTATCAAATTCAAGGACTCAACAGCACCCAATGCAACAAGCACAACTGATTGAAGGCATCTTCATCAGGCATACAATGTAAAAAGGAAAAAAAAATAACCCACGAGTCTCTAAGTGCATGCAACCCTTAAAGTATTCCTTGTTAGAAAGGAAGAAGTTGAAGTCAATTGAATTCACTGGCGACAAGGTATCATTTCAAAATTAAAACTAAAGGCTGAGAGAGAACCTTGATTTCCTTAGTTGGGGAATAAGGGGTAGTAGGGTCTCACTAGAAGCCATCTGACTATCTCCCATCACTAAATCTTCATATATGACCACCAAAGCCAAATCCCCATACAACAGTACAAGCCCTAGTCAGATAACAGAAGGGGGCTCACCCTCAAGGCTCAAAATCTTTTCTACTAGCACGATGTTGTTGATTTGGGCTCAAACTGATCGCAAGCTCACCCACCATAGCTTTCTCGTTGCCCCTTAAAAAAGAATTTGAAATGCTCTCAACACAAGAAACTTGGCATTCAAGGAATGAACCACAGCAAGCACACTGCCATCACCATCAGAACTACTCAGTGGAATGTATTCCAATGGAAAGTATTTCCTTGATTGACTTCAATGCCCAATACACATTATCAAATCCAGGGACTCAACAGCACCCTTAGTCGCCAAGAAAACTTCCGTCAAAACCTCCATGACCAAATGTAAAGCCAAGTTGCTAAAGCCCTTGTCCATTTCTGATTTAATCCACAAAGAAATATATCCCTGCCATACAGATCTGAGGCTCTAACACTGCAAATTGAACATCAGTTGCAGCCCCTATACAACCCACATTTGTACAGTACTACTACATCCCTCCTCCAACGACCAAATCTCTCCCTCTTCCATCACTTCATCCTCATCACTTTGTCCCACTCCTTACAAGTATTATGAGAATATTAGTGTTTAATAATAACGATTTCACCATTTCCCTAACAAAATTGATGCAAATCTTCAAATTAATTAATACTATTTGGATCAAGTAAATTTCACTGAAAAATTAACAGTCAAAATTATGTCCCTTTAGCAATTCTTTAAGTCCCATCAAAAAAATCTAACATTTTCACACTTGATGATGGACAAGCTTGACAATCACCCAGGAAATTATCTTAGAAAATAGTAGGTAAAAGAATATAGCAAGCACAAGACTCTGTGTTGCACGGGTACCCGCACCCGGGGGTGGGGTTCGCGTACCCATCCCGGGTTCCCGCACCCAAGTATCGGATTCGGGTACGGGTTCTTCCCAGACGCACCCAGAAGAACCGGGTTCTTCCATGAAGAACCGGGTTCTTCAAAAAAAAAATTCAGGTTCTTTTCCTTTGACGGGTTCTTGGGTTCTTGGGTTCTTCAGGTACTTGGGTTCTTCGGGTTCTTCGGGTTCTTCAGGTTCTTCACGTGGGTTCTTCAGGGTTCTTCACATGGGTTCTTCGGGTTCTTCATTAAAAAAACTATATATAATATTAAAAATTTAATTTTCAAATAAATTTTTTTATTGAAATTTAAAAAATAATTTATAACAAAAGTAAAACCCTAAATCTTTAGACTTTATGACTTAAGTTTTAACTCTTTGTCATTTGAAGTTTACGCAAGCAGAGAGCAGACTGATACGAGTCTTGGCGGCAGAGCACCGTGACATACCAGTGATTTCATTTAACTTTTGAGTGTTTTCCAGCAGCATTGGGCAGCTTCAGCGGCAGTGAACAGAGCAGATTGCAGGTATTTACAAGCTGTTTTACTGTTTTCATTGATTATTCCATAAATATTAAAAACGTTTCAAACTTTCACAAGACCCGCGTGTGCTGAAGAACCGGGGACGAGCTGTAACTTGTAAGTTGTAAAGTAGTTACTAGTGGTAGAAGACTTGTATGGTTATGATCAATATCGACCTATATGACTACAATAGTACTGTAGGAGTTTCCTATTATCATTAGAAAGCTTAAAGAGTACTGACTGCATACCAAAACAGTGTTTCAGTAAAGAAAACATAAGCGACGTACCTCGCTCAGAAATGCAGCAGAAACAGCACTCTTTGCTAGCAGTTGAAGTTTCTAAAACTACCCGAAACATATTTTATATCACTGGGTACAGTTAACGTTATACCCAAGTGTGAAGAAGATAGCTCCCTGCAGGATCAAACAGAAGCTTAGAGACAACGCTCATGACATTTGTTACCGATCAGTTTGCTGGGTAATGTGATGGGTTCATAAGGTTCCATGGATGTCATGTTTTCCATGTTCCAAGTACTAAGATGGGAGTCTTTAAATTACCCTCTGTTATGGAAATTGAACTATTACAAGACAGGTAGTGCAAGCAGTGATTACAGCGTAAGTCCAAACAATTCTTGCATAAATAAACAAGTCATCTGTTGTAGACCAGCCTCCTCCATCAAACAGTGGCATGCCTGTACCAATAATAGAAGAAGGGTTGAGTCAGTTTCCATTACTTGAGAAGGCAGTGGAGGATACAGAACCCTTGATGCAGAGGTTTACCATACTAAGTATGCCCCAACATTTTACTGCCTGTGCTGCAAGTACAAATGATGACAATGGAAAATGCAGAGGAATGGCATTTTGTTTTGGGCCAAAATCATAGAGACTCTGTTGTAGACTTGTAGTACATGGAAGATCTAAGATTCTTATATATAATATTAACCTTACACTGTACAGTGAAGTGAAATTGAAGTGTAGGTTGTAGCATATCCCGATTCCCTTTATTGCTTGTGTGGGTCTGCCTTATGCAATTGGAAATTGATGTGTCATATTACTATAGTCTGTCATACACCTTTCTGGAAAATTTAAAGTTTCTGTGACCCATTGGCAGCTATTTGATGCCTCTGGCAGTGCCTGGGTACTGCTCATGTAGATCAAGAGAAGCCAGTTCAACACATTAACGAAGACATTTAAGTAGACCTATTAAATATGCAATTGTAGGAAAGTTGTGTACTTGCTATCACCGCAAGAAAACAGTGATTTCAAGGAAATTAAACAACTTAAAACTAGCTCATTTGTGTGTCATATATTATAATATTAGTTTTATAATAATTATGAATATGACATATGCTGTATGCACGCCCTGATTTGGGGTGTTAAGGCCTGCGGCCTACCCAACCCTTTCCAATGCTCACAACCTGCTCAAAACAGAGATACATGTCCATAAAATGTGCCCCAACAGGCCTGCGGTCTTACCTTTCCATACTCAGCCTGTATGTAGGTGAAAAACTCTAAACAACTCCCTTCTTTGCAGCGGCTAAGTAGCCTTTGTTGTCTGCGGTTAGGGCATCCTTTAGACAACGATTTAGGGAGCCTCTTTACTGCAGTTAGGGTCACCCTTGGGACAATGTATTAGATGAGGATTGCCTTCTTTGAAACTTTTAAGTTTTATATAATATTATTTAACATGAAAATGTGGCTGTGGCAGGAAACAGTAAACACCTAGTTTGGCCACATACCAGTACCCAAAACACCAAAACAGGTACGAAATGCCCTGGAAACACCACAGGCCGTACCTTACAAATTATTATATTGCTTACAACTTACAAGTTACAGCTCGTATCAAAGCTACATTTTGACAATTTTAAATTTTTATGCAATGCATAAATATCAAGGATCTGAATTTTTTTAAGTTAAAACTTAAAAGCCTTTAAACTTTTAGTAGTACTGTAGTAGCCTTGAGCTCTCTCACATAGTTGTGCCTGTCACAGACTCACAGTGTCATGGTTACACAGAAAATTCAAAAGATTCAAAAGAATGTTATGCTGTAGCCTGTCATAAAATATAGCTTAGTCTCTCATTAATATATATTATTAAGTTTTAAGTTTTAAGTTTTAACATCTATTAATAACTTTTACTTTGAATTTTGTTAAACAGATTCAAATTGTCTTCCAAAATTTGCAAAATAAAAAATGTCTTCAGCAAGTCCACAATATCAACTGTGGAAATATGTGGATAGGCAAAAACCTCCAAAAGGTGCTGGGGGGACAGCAACAATAAAATGCACTTTATGTCAGCTTGAATGGAAAGGGAGCTATACCAGAGTTAAAGCTCATTTTATGCAAATAGCAAGGAAGGGTGTTGATGCTTGCACTGGAGACCCAAATGATCCCACTAGACGCCCTAGTGCACAAAAAGAGCAACAAAAGGCTGATGGTAAGGCAAGCAAAGAGATCTCTAGGCCATCTCACAATGTGA